>VYZX01031043.1:5655-234507 GCA_013401335.1 Brachypteracias leptosomus | reverse complement strand
AACCAGTTTGTATTTACCTGAAACAAAATGTGTTTCTTGGGAAACTGAAATGGAAGTAAGAAGAAATTACCCAAGTAGGACCAACCTATTTCTTCCATTCCTAAACAATACATTTTTCATACTGCTTAGGCTTAGAGGTTAAAGTGTAAAAAGGAAAATGCTTTTCCTAGTCTGTATTAAATATTAGATGTTTTCTCATTTTTGAAATGGATAGGTCAAGGTACATTGTTCGGATTGTTTTTTATTTTGCTTACATTATGTATAGATATCACTGAAACAATATTTTTCAGGAAACTATTATCTTCAAAAAACCCCTCACAAAGCTCTTTTCATAGAACATAACAGCGTCATATCCTCCCACCTTGCTCTCCTGTTAGAGCCTCACTCATGAACATTGCCATATCCTTCAATGTGACCGTTTGCTTGAGAGGGGGCTGCAGATTTAAATCAGGCAATTTAATGTTTCCAATTATAGGAAACATATTTAGTGAGATGCCAAAATGCTAAATAGCTTGATAAAATGAAAGCTTCTTTGTTTCAATTATTTCTTATTGCACTACATGCTTCCCCTGCCACCACTTAATTAGAGACAAGAACTCCCCAGGAGATCCTGTTCTTTATTAATTTATTTTAAAGTTATTAACTGTACTTGCAATAGCAATACCAAAGCCTGAGTTCAATGGTAAGCTTGGGTAAGGAAAGACAGTCCAGTGGGTTATGTCATTAACTTGGGACTGGAGAGGAGTGGCCATAATTCATGCTCCTGACAAAGCCTCCTCATGTGATCAGATCACTTGGACTCAGATGATTAGAGGTGGTTCATTTTATTCTTGTGGAAAATCATGGAAGTCAGGAACCTCTAGTGATCTGATGCTTCATCTCGCTCTGTGACAATTTCTGGTTTTGGAAGGGTTTGTGAGGATAGCCATCTGAAGAATTGTTCAATGATTATTTAAAAAGTCCTGAAAGAAATGTATCACATGCATTTTTGAACTTCATAAGTACACTTTTTTTCACCTTGTAGTAGTTTATGGGAGTGGGCTTAATTTTACACCCTGTTGGATATTAAACCTTTGGCCAGGTGTCAAGCAAACACCCTCTTCCTCCATCAGGCAGAGGGTGTGGGCCATATTCTTTTCTGCAGCTCCTGTGTCCTTCCTGATAAAGGAATCAATAGGAATGGTAACTGGAAGCTGATTGGGATTTTTCGTCCATTCAATACAATTCTAATTAAAAAAGAGGCCTTATGAGCTAATGCAGCAGAGGAGCTTGCTACTCCCCTAAGGATTATGGAGTTTAAAGGGTCACAGCTTCTTGTAGCAACCAGTTGATGACATTAGGAGCTTAAGGCTTGTTTGGATTTTGTCTACAAAATGTAAGTGAGATAAGAAAAAGAACCCAAAGCAAAATTTACAAACCGATTAGCATTATATCAAGTCACTTCACAAATGAAGACACCAATAGAAATGTTTATGTTGGGGATTTATCTAACCCCTTGAGCTATAATGTTTCTGGTTTAAAATACTTGGGTTTACTCTGAAATATTCTGCTTGCTACAGCTTTGGGTTAAATACAATAGAACAACATATTAAATTGTTTGTTTGTATAATGACTTGTGGGACAGGTCCTCACTCCTCACTTGGTGCAATTTGACAGGGTTTATATAAGCTCAAGAGCTGTCACTACATAATTAGTTGTCAACTAATTTGTTCTAAGGAAAGATCACTTGAAGAAGATTTTCACTAGTGATAGTTACCAAAATGTGTATTTTACTGCTTGTGCTATTCCACTACTGGTATTCACTTTTTTCCTTAGAGCACATGCTAGTGAACTTTAGAAACCACAGCATCCTCATTACACTGTGGTTCTGGGTGTTTATGTTGCTGCCTAGGACATCTCTGACACAGCTATCTGTCTATCCTGCACTGTTTTGTTGTGTAATAAACTGAATTCTTCTAGGAAAAATCACAATCTATGTTGGCTGTATAGCAACATTGCAAAGAATGATGAGATGAAAGTTGATGGAGCTGGGTTGAGCAAACCTGGCCATGCCTACACTATATCAATATGTTGAACTGTCCCAGAGCTCACAGCTAATCTTGAACTAATGTGTGAATTAATCCTGTTCAGGCTCAGGATTTCTTCCTTGCCTTGCTCTAGAACTTACTCAAAAACTTCTCTGGAGTACTGTCTCTTAACCAAGTTTGGTGTTGGCAGAAGGCTAGGAGCTATCTCTACAGCACAGTGTAGGTGTAGCCTTTTTCAGAGATGCTTAGTAACTGCAGGGCTCATAGCTTCTGAGGGTGCTCATTACCTCTGAGGCCCAGGTCATCCAAGTAATGCACTTATGCCGAGGAGCCAAGACTGAGCTTCTCAAGGTAGCTAGTGGTCTAGGAGCATTCAGTTTGTGTACCTGGGGTTAAATCTAACACAGAGTTCCTTGGGGAGGAAGAAAAACAGAGAATTGGCTTCCGAAGGTCATTCACTACAAGTATGGCAATACTGTCAGAAATCCAGACATATTGGACCTAAATTTGAATAAAATAGTCATCATTATAAAATATTACACTGTTCACTCGCATTTATGTGCAACAATTGCATTTCATTATTTTTACTAGCCATCCAGTAGTTACAAAGACTTATTTATCACCACTTAACAGCCAGACTCTTAATATTTGTAGTGCAATTAGCCTGAAACTGTCTTGAACAATGTCCTCTTTACAACTGAAGCAATAAACCAAGAGCACCAGGGGACAGAAAGGCTAATTCAAAGGGACAATTGGAGAAACAATCCAGTGTTGGATGGCTGGAAACATGCTGTTGTTGTTCCTGTATGGGGTAGATTTATGCTAAAGGTGATTAAACCTTGAAAGTATTTAGTTTCTTTTTGCATTTCTGTTTGGACTCACTGGACTCGATTCTCATTTACAGCCAGACTTCTTTACACTTCCAGTGGCAGTAAAAAAAGTCTTTAGGAAAATATTTACTGCTGAAGTGGTCTAAAGAGGGCCTAGCAGAAAAAGGCAATAAAAATCAGACTGGACAAAAAAGTTGATATGAACAATTTTCCTACCCCTAAGTGCTTAATATTTTATAAAGGCTGTGGGATCCTAAGGAATGAATATCGTTGCTATATAATGAACACAGATGGACTGTATCCAGGTATGTTCTGTAATTACCTCTAACATTCAAACCCTCCTAAAGTCTGCTGGAGTGCTTGGCCACCGCTCATAAACTGAATTGGCCAGTGGCAATTAGGGGACCATTGTTATGCTTCCAAAATCTACTTTTCATTGGTAAAACTATTCAGTGAGTGTCTGCCACACTCATATTCATTAGGAACATAGTTTTGTAGTTCTATATGTGGACTCTTAATGAGACAGAGCTAAAATGTCAAGACACCTGAAGCATAAGGGACATTTTAAGATTGTTATCATCGAGTTTGGGGTTTCATATTTTCAAGCTTTCCCCTGCAAGCTAGAGAGTCAAGATTGGTTTTTTGTTTAATTTTTTAAACAGTAGCTGATCTCCTCTTTTGATCATATGAATCTAAGAGCTTTAGCTTTCTTTCCTAAATATACTAGATTTGTGACAGAGCAGCAGGAGTTGATAATGGTGGAAATTTGAGACTTGAAGTGTAGCTTTACTCATGGGCCAAGCAAATACACTTGTGCTGTCAGCTGAAATAAGTAGGAATTTTGCTGCTCTTGGCTTTAGTGGGAAAAAAATCAGACCTGAGTAACATTATTATGTTAATTCCTAAAGGATTTATCAGATTATAAAATATAGTATGGATTGTAATAACTCCATAATCAACATTATATTTCCTTGGTCATACTACATTGTGTATTTGTTCTATATTTGACATATATAAAGTTGCTTTAAAAAGTTTTAAGGGTAGTATAAGAGACTATATGTTTTACCTCAGAGTAGTGATTACTTGTACACATAGGAACTCAAGAGGACCCTGAAAATGCTGCTCTTCCACCAAACAAGACTCCATTCTCAGCTGCTTGGAGGTACCTTGCTTCTGTTCAAAGCCTGAGCTCCCACCTCCTGCTGCATGAATTCACCCATATCAGTGCATGTTGCAGGATGCCATGGCCTCTGTCTCCTAGCACTGGGCTAGCAGCATTTTAAGTATGTCTGTGTGCCACCTTTGCGGTGCATCTTGTAGGTGGCAGGCTCAGCCAGTGTGAAAGAGGCCCTGCAGGATTAATTGCAATCAATAAAGAACTACAGAGATTTTTTTAACCCAACCTGTCTATGGACTGGTACTTTGGGTCACATCTGACATTTTCCTTGTAACATGGTCCTTAATGAATGATTTTTTTTTTTTTTAAATTATTATTTTTATCAACTAGATACGATGTAGAAGGTGGGCTGCACCAGCTCCACTCTTTTGCAGGCCAGCCTCACACCAAGCTGGTGTCACACATCAATCATATTTATACCTGCCAGTTCATTTCTGATGTAACTCCATTAAAGCTGGAACAACTAACACTTAGGGAAAATCTAACTGCGGAGCTTTCCAAGGGTTTTTTCCACCCCTTTCAGCCCAAAAGCCAGCTGGGGCAATAATGTAACAAATGCTTCTTTGTCTGAGTTTCAAAGAGAACATCACCATTCAGGATGTTTTGAGATGATGGAGATATGCTGTCTGAAAAAAAGGTCTTGGAAAGTCTGGAAGCTTCTAGTTATCAAAAAACTGCATTTCAGGTGAACTTGGAGGTTCATAGGGGAATGAGGATGAGTCTGCAGACTTATAAAGGGGCGCTAGGCCTTCAGTGAACATTACTCAGCATACTGATTAGGGACTAGACACTGATAGTATAAAGTTGAAATCTATGAAAAAAAAAAGAAGAAGAAAAAGGAAAAAATCAGATGTGAAAACTGAAGTAGCCTGATCAGTCAGGCTACTTGGAGTCTTAGCTGAACTAATGGGAGAGTATTATACAGGAAACAGTCATGTCAAAAGAGATTAGGTGATGATCAGACTCAGATTGACTATAAATTTTCAGTACATCTTTTTTTATATAACTCAATGGTCTTTTAAACAAGTTATATACAGGGAAAAGATTTCTTAAAGGGCAGGAGAAGTCATATTATTTATTCACAATTTAACAGTAAGAACTGTATAATTTTTAAAAGGATATCTAAATGACAGAAAGTTGAAAAGAGCAAGGGAAGGTAGGAAGTAGCCTGTCTTCTGGGGAAACTGGAGTGCACTGGAGTGCATCACATTGTTTATGATGGATCTCGTTCCCAAAGTCTCTCCTGCCCAGGGTCTTTGGATCTAGGAAACACCTTACAATATTTATTGGTCTCATGGTTCAGATTTCAGGCTTGTCAGTAGTGCAAGTGCTGAAGAATTGTGGGTTTGAATCAGACCCACTGGTAAAGGCAGCTTGTTAAAAATGATTCCTATCATACATGCCTCTGTTTGCTTTCAATATTAAGGTGATAGAGAAGCTGGTTAAATACAGCAGGATATTGTGGGAAGGTTGGCAAATTGCCCCTGTGTAAGCAGCACTAAATGTGGTTGCCTTTTTCTTTTTTTTAAATGAAACACTGTAGAAGTTGTGCCTGAGGAAGGATCATGAAAACCACCAGAGGCACAACACTTTAAAACTCATTTAGGAGTGGAGCAATCCACAAGAAGTGGTGTGAAACACTCACAGTACCAGGTTTAGATGGATAGTTGGCAAAACTTCACAGGTAATGTTGTCTTCTGGGGACTCTATCCTATAAATTAGGAGAGGATTTTATCTCAGGCTAGATTTACAAATGTAATATTTATGTCAGGGAGGCAGGGGAGAGAAGAAAGGTAGAATTTTAAACCTGTTTAAAACAATTCTTGTAAAAAAAGTCTCATTCATTTTTATAAGCCATCTGGATAAATCAATTTATCTATTTATTTTTATTGGGTAGGACACTTGGATATTATTTTCTTTTAGTGGTTGCATTAATTTCCCTGTTTCTGGAAACCCCTGAAGTTGGGATTTTTTGGGGCTTTTCTCTACAGTTAAATGTCTGGGCTTATGCAGGTCAACGCAGTTCTCTGCATCCCAGGCTTTGCTGGGTATTCACATGTGGAAACAGTATGGAATGACAGTGTTTGTAAAGACGTGTTGAATATTCAGGAAATAAGTAATAGGCTCCAGATATTTTCACCTTGAAATCACTATAGAGAATCCAAATTTTGAGTGACAGAGAAAAGTGTTGGCTTTTGTAACCCTCAGTCTCCTGAAATACCGCAATTTTCATGTAAAGTCCGTCTATTTCATGTCCTCCAAGGCTGGCCTTCAATCACAGTGTCTCTTGATCTTGAAACATAAGCCTCTGACAACTGTTATATGATGGTTTGCTTCCTCTACCCACTTAAAGAAAAATAGAGAACCAGTTTATGAATCATGTGGCTATATGGCCTAGGTGCTGAGAAAGGGCAAGGACCAGCACTATCTTCAGGTCCTTAGCCCGCAGAAGAGCCATTGAGTTGTTTTGGCCCTTTGGTGATGTCCATTGAGGGTGCTTGAGTCTCAGGAGACTGTCTTCCCATCAGCATTTCTCTGCATGACAAGGACTTTACTAAAAGGAGAAGGGAGGAGGGTGGTGGCTGTCCCACATCTCCTCCTAGCTAACAGGGCGTCAAGCTCCTTCCCTCTGGAGGTCATTTCTCCTCCTGGCCTGTGTCAATGGAGAAAAAGGCAGGGACAAATAACACTTAAGACCCACAGCTGATGTTTACTGGTCCTGTAAAACTGGTGTGTGCTCTGTGGTGGTGATCACATCTTCTCTGCATACCCTCCATGAACAATCAGCTGGAGGCAACCTCAGCCCCACAATGGATGTACATCTCATCTACTCCAGGCATCTAAGGCCAGTGCTACATTTTTGCATCCAGAAGAGATGGTCTTTGCTTTCTTCTAAAGGCCCCTAGGAAGACATAGAAACCATATGTAGACATGTGGGCTCTTCCTGGACCCTGGAGTGTGAATATTTACTGTTTGCAGGTTAACCATGTTGACATTTACCAATAAACAGTAGCTGAAGTTTCTTCAGGTGCTTTCTTTAAGTGTCTTAAAAGGTTGCTCATCAGCTCCCTCTCAGGACCAGATAATCCTTGAGGTCCAACTTGGTACTCTATGACTATGATTCTATAACTGATATGCCACAGGATTGAAATTAGGACTCTAACAACTTTAAACCCTATTGAATTTTCAGGATAAAATCCTTCCTGAAGGAAAGGGTGGGCTGCAGCTGTCCAAATGGCCTCTCCTCACCGGTGTGCAAGCAACAGCAGTGCGATTGCCTGCTTGACGTCCCTCACTGCAACAGAGTAGGACTGCCATGTTCTGCTTTCTGTGCTAGCAGCAGGAGCCACCAGCACCGTTCACCAGGGAAAATCTGTCCTGTGAGGAGCAGTGTCTATGCAATTATGCAGTACATCAGCATGTATGCTCGTAAAGACATTTATGATTCATGTCAGTGCAGTGGATAGCAAGGTAGGTATAATTAGGCCAATAAAAGAAGATCCACCTGGGGTGTGGAGGTTTTTCTAATGCTGCCAGTTCCAAGGGGTTGCAATGACGTACTAGTCCAGGTCCAGACATGCTTTAATCAGCTCCATCTTTATTATATGGCAAACAAACTCTCATGCTAAAGCGGAGAAAAAGCATGCAAATAAGTAAGGTCTGTGGTCTGCAGCTACTGAGGGGAGAGATCTCTCTGTCCCATCTGGGAAGCGAGCAGATATACAGTTATGGTGCTCTTCTGAATTCCTGTTGCAATGCACATGGGGCCAACAGGAACTGCTCCCTCAGTGCCAAACTGACTGACCAAAAGTCCAGTGGTGGAAAAAAAGGGTCTCAGGTAAGAGCAAGAAGCTCCCACCGATGAGGCTGAGCACTTTCCTGGAGGATTTGTGTGTCCCTCCATCCTTCCTTCCATCCTTTCCCAAAGCCCATGTTTATGGGAGGGACATAACAGCAGAGCTGTCATATCAGACTGTGGCTCATGACTGTACTCCCTGGTTACCCATTTCAGTTCTTACCCTGCCTCTTTGCAGTACTGGCTTGTCAGGCCTGTACATTTGACTATGAAAAGGGGTGAAGATCACAGATGAACTTTTCCATCACAGTCATGATGGTTGTGGCCAAGGCAAGGCACTTATCTGAGTGAACATCACCACAGCTACAGCTTTCAATGCTGATATAGACAAGATCTCTAGGGACAAGTGGAGCTTGCAGAATGGCAGAGATCATCAATAGAGGTGAATCATCTCTTGCCAATCTCTTCCTACTAACGTCACTCATTAATTGAAGTATCCATAGCTGAATTAAGTGGTGGAGTTGAATGCTAGCAAAATAGAGCCTCTCCAGAGACTGAGCACAGTCCTGCCAAAGTGCCTCTCAGGGTCTGGGAAAGTGCCACCCACTGATGACAAACTGTGAGAAGATTTAACGGATAGGGAAGGTGATGTGATAGAGGCATATTTGTTTATGAGATGTTTGCACTGGTGAGCAGAGAGGGAACTGTTGAATGTAGTGGCTGCAAATGCAGGGGAAGGGGAAAAGGAAAAACGCATTTTCTTAGTTCCTGCTGTGGGTAGGTTGTTGCTATGTTTTTTCCAAATGATCATGAACTTCTCATGTTTCCTAATGATCTTCTCTTTGTGCCATTCCCTTGTATTCAGGGGAGCATCACTGTTAGTGGTCCCAGGCAAGGAAGTTCATCAAATATTTCAAATAGGGAAGGAAGAGAGATCAGTTAGCAATCTAGATTAGTTTTAGGAAGGATCTCTTGCCACTCTGTACCCTGGCTGTTACTGACACCACCTTGTAAGTCAGGATGCTCTTGTGGATACTGCCTGTGGAGGTAAGAATATGAAGCAGATCATTTGTAAGACTTTATTGGTCACTCTGCTTTCCTCTTTAGGAGGAGATGGGGAGAGGCTGCAGCTTTACTTCTGTGTTTTAAACTGCTTTTCACAAAGCCTAGTGTGGCATAATGGTAGGGCTGCCCTATAGCCTATTGTAAACCTGTACACTGAGCCCTCTCCAGCTTAAAAAGCACAAAAATAACAGATCTCTCTTGGAAATTCTGGCTGCAATATCCAAGAGCTTACAGTCTGAACAAACAAATTGGAGATACAGTGGGAGAGCAGGGACAAAACATTAAAGAAATGCCTTTTTATTATGATAAATGACTTAGCAACGATTTAAGGCATTGAATGATTATCATACAAATAAACACTTGATGAAAGCAGAAAGAGAAGTGCCTGAGGTAATAAAGATTTATGGATTCCTGGTTGAACCACAAGGATTTAGACCAGGATGGGAGTGAAAACACCAAGATTGTTGAAGTGAAGATCAGTTTTGAAAGAAGCTAAAAAGGAACTAACCCTTGCCTAAGTGAAGGGGAACAGCACCTTCTGTGTGTGGGAAAGCTTTTACTGCTTGTAAAAATTATTTTTCTAATCAGAAGAAATTACTCCTTGGGAAAACCAAGTATTGTCCCATTTAATCTGTTGGTATCAGAATGGTGGTGGTGAGAGTGATCATGAAAGAAATACAAAGCTGATAAACAGATCTGTGGTGTCAAGACATCACTGAATAAACGTTGGGAGCACCTGCATCCAGATGTGAGAAACACACTGTTTATGAGTGAAAACAGTAGCTCAGACTGTTGTTATGCAAGTACTGTATGTTTTTCACACTGATGGTGAGACACAGATAGAGAAGAAAAATAATGAAGAAGTAAAATATTAGACATAGTGGAAAATAGTCACAGAAGTGCCATCACACTAATCAAAACTGGGGAAGAGCCAACAGAAAACAAATTCCAGTAATAAAAACAAATCAAGTACAAAAATGAGGACTTTTCTGGCTCACTACTTAAGTAACATGGTGAATTGTTAATGTGCAAAACAAAACTAGTCTTCAAAATAATGGAAAACACTTGTAAAGCTCTTACATACCTGCATCAGATAAAACATACTGCATACATACTTAGGATAAATTGATTCAGTGAATAAACTGTGTAAATAATACTAGGTAATTCTTCCAGGATGAAATTTTTCATTTTACTGTGTAACTCCACAAATCCCAGGCACCATCCAAGTTCTCCCTCATCCCTAAAATAAGATTTAAGAGGATGTCAACCATTCACAGACACGACCCTCCTCCGTGCAGGGTTATTTGAATGCATATACATGGAGATTGCTGAGGTAAATAAACACAGTAACCATGTTAAGCACATTTCCTTAGGGGAAGATAAAAAGTGCCATAGATGTATTTCTGAGTAAGGAAGATCTTTGTGGAAAGAGCTAACATATAGTGTGCACCTGTACAGAGCTTAGCAAAGGGAGTCTGTGTTCATGATTGATTTCTCCAGGCATGACCTACATGATCATGTTAGTGATATGTATAGTCAGATACATAACAGTTCATTGTCAGTACTCACTACAAGGGTTGTGCCAGCCTGGCTGAAGCTCCAGAAATGTCATGGAGAACCAGACTCTGTTGTGCTCTCTAGCTGAAAGGATGCTTGACTTCATAATGGACACTTGAGCTGCTTATGAAACAGGAGTAAGATTGGGTGCATAATTATTTTTCTCCTTGCTTATCAGTATGATGGATAGTAAGCTATCTTAGTAAGCCCCCTTCCTCTCAGCATCCAGAGTGTTCCCAAAATATTATTTATCATTTATCATGAAGGGTTTCCATCATTTATTGTGAAGACGTGGCTTCAGGGTCCTTCTCACTAGTTGCAAACATACAGCATTTTTATGATAGTTACAGGAACAGTTTACCTGTTACCACTGACAGAGTATCAGATTGACTCACTGACACAATAAATATGCAGAACCGGGTCCAAACAGGATGTAAGCAAGGATATGTACAGGTGAATGTAAGTTATTAGTAACAGGAGAACCCACTGCATTGTTTCAGAGTCTGAGCACTTAGACCCCAACCAAAGCAGCTGACACTGGCCTTCTTCTGACCCAACATATGCTATTCTCTTGAGGCAAAGAGTCTAGAAGTCCAACACTATCCATCAAGCACTTTCAGTGGGAGGACTACAGTGCCTGTAGTGTTTCCTGTTTGACAGTATTCTACGGTCTCATGGCTATTGACTTGGCCTGGTGCTGTGAACTTTGATTTTGTAGCCTACAGTAAAAACTTATGGTTTTGGCACATGCCATATTGGTGTCAATATTAAACATTTTCCCTATTATCTACCAACTTTCTTAGTGGATACTGTTCTGACTGGGTCAAGTTTATTCTTTGCTGAAACCCACAGCCCAAAGCCTTCATGGGGAAGTGAATGCCTTGGTGCTTTTGACTTTCTGACATTCAGATCTAGGCATGCTGAGCAGTAGAAATATGCTCTGATAGGTGGGTCTAGGACCAAATACTTCAGCTCAGCTTCTTTCTTTCTTTTTCAGAGGCAACCAATAATAGATAACAAATACAAGAGGATATAGTAGGACCAGGGGACTTGAGTTGCTTCCTGGATCTGTTAAATCCTATGTCTCACCTTCTCATGGGGCTATAGCCATTACCCAGACATTTCACTGGGAGTTCAAACAATGCTGAGGCTATTGCAAGGAAGAGGGAAATGGGAGGTGAGGTGACAGATAAACCTGTTTCTGACTTTCCTGCACAGCTCCAGTAACCACTGCAGGGTCTCTGTCAGGCCTGTTGGACAAACTGATGACTCTGCTATCCTGGGTGGTGTGAGGACCGACCCCAGTATGCAGCCTGTGCACAGGAGAAGGTTCAATTCAATTAGGTAAATTAATTAACTAAATAATTCTTCACACAGAGTGGGAAGGGTCCAAGAATCTTTTTGTTACCTTCTTTGGCCCAGTCTGGTTCAGCACTCCTGGAACAATCAGACAGGTTTTCTGCAGCTGCTTCTGCATAGTGAACATACTGATTTCCTTAAAAAAACCCCAGAAATTCTTCAGCCTTTAGGCCAATTGCTTTCAAACTCAGATGCCTACAGTTATACTCCCCAGTTTGAACTGAGATACTTAAAAAGAACTCAGTTATTTCAGTCATATGTGTGCTAATCAGAAGTGGAGACAAGCCCAGAATTAAAAGAATCCTCCAAGGAAGTGCAGTGGAAACAAGTCTGGACAATTAATTAATGTGGAAAAGCTGACATAGAAATGAGAACCATACTTTCATAACACACAGTACTTAAGTTTTTATTTTTCATGCTTTGTAAACAGCAGAAGTTTCATCTGAAGGGAAATTTGAGTTGAACTATGCACTAAATATCAGCTACATTTGTTTTCAACACGGTCGTATATTCTATTCATATTATATTCAGACATACATGAATTTTCTTATTACACTATTAGTTTATGAAAGGTACATATTTAATACATTGTCTCAGGATATAACTTCATCACTTATGAATTTTTATGTTTATTAAAAAAATATTAAAAACCATATGAGATCCCTGCATAGTGGAGAAGAATCAGTATGAACTGTCTAGAGTATGAAGACAGAACTGAGCTCCCAAACCTTATACTTTGTACTTTATGTGACTGACAGGGTACATTGTGATTGTGTTCTCTTTTATAGGTGAAAAGCTAAGGCTGCCTTTTGAGAAGGTCTGTGTTACAAAAACACGACAATAACCAGCTTCCTGAGTTCTTCCATTGTACCTTGACCCTTATGTAGACAAGACTCATATATGGTTAACAAGGTAGGATCTGTCTCACTGTCTGAAACTAACTGCTGGGGCAAATATGCTGTTTCTTCACCTGTAGAATCAGGATCACCATACTTCACAGACAAGGAGTGCTATGAAGACCTGTTCATGTCTTCATCTCAGTGACAACATATAAAATACTGTCACAAGTGTGGCAGATTAAGAGGGCTAGTTATGATTTTTACTCTCACTTTGGTTTACAAGAGCAGTGAAATAGCATTGGAGCAGAAACTAGCTATTCACCTTCATCTGTGCCTGCCAAAAACAGTATGGAAGGAGCAGGAAAATACTCTGAGACTTTTATTGAAGTTTATCATTTAATCTGAACATTCAAAAGGTCACCTAAAAGACAAAACTTTGTTTCAGAGATGTTCAACTTTGACCTGTTAATGATAATCAGGTGTTTGGGGTTTTTTTTGTTTTAATCTGAATGAAAATGTCACTATGAGCTGTGGGTAAGCATCCTCTTTCTAGCAACAGTGAAATAAAGGGCTATCTCTGGCTCCAACTCCTGCTGCTCCAGTCTTGACTCCCTGGTTGGACCCTGGACCTGGCCCATACACTCACTGTGCCCGGGGTTGCCCATGTGTCCTGTTATCAGACTTGGCTCTTCCTCTGTGTTCAGCTCCTAGGGAGTGCGCTTCATGGGTGAGGGCATTGCCCGTGCCAGGGTCACACCTGGTCCTGGCTCACCTGCCATGCAACAGCAGCTGCAGCTTCCTGACAGACATGAGAAAGACAAATGGCACCATGGAAGTTTATTGGATCCTCTGGTATGGTGGGGATATGGTCTACCTTGGTCTCCAACTCTGTCACTGTAGATGATCCTTCAAGGAAAGTAATCTTCTCTCCAGTGCATTGGGCTCCTTCCAAATAGTGTAGTGGATTAGGAGGGTGGATGCTCAAAAACCCTAAAAATCAGGCCCTGGTTTTGGTGGCTACATGTGAATGATGCACTTGTAATACTGCCTTTCTGGTCACTTTGAAAAAGGGCTGATCTGCCTTATTCTGCACCCAGATGGATTATTAATTTTGATGTAATGTAGAAACACCCTGCTGGGAAAGTCCAGCCCAAAACAAAGTCATGCCTCTGTGGCCTTCGTTTTAATTCCCAGCCAGCCTTCATTGTTGGCCTGACCTAATCATGCCCACTGGCTTCTTAAACTAGCTTAGTGGATCTAAAAGATGCTGTACTTGTTTTGAGAGCATTTTTAATTGAGGTAAGTTGTAATTATCTGATGTAAGCTCTCTCAGGTAAAAAGAGTGTATATATTCTTGGTATGTACGTATCTGAAAGTATGCAAAATGAACCCACAAATTTGTCAACTACAAGAAGAATCATGTTGCTTATACTGTTGATTACAAGTAATTAGGATTTCAAAGATATGTAGATGGAAAGACAAACAAGCTAGGAACTCATTTTGGCTTGAAATTAGTCATTGCTTTCAGTCATTTTCACTGCAAGCATCAATTGTCAAGGGCTGCTTTATTTTTTTACTTAAATGCTCACTCAGACCTGAGAATTATTTTAATTAGATTAGATTATGACAACACACGTCCCTCAATGTGATCCTGTCCATGCAGAACCAATTAGTGCATTTCACCACAGCTAGTGAGACCAAGAGAAGGGTGTGGATGTGTGAAGAGAGGGGAGAAAGGGAAAGCAGACGTGGTTCAGAGATATTTTCCATCTGATTTTCAAAATAATTTCCCACCACCATAATTCTACTCCCACTGGTGTCAGTTGGAGCTCTGCCATAGTTTGCAGTAGAAGCAGAGCTAGGTCAGTGCATGACCCTTTTGAAACCACATCCTCATTTGTTGCATAAATGAAAGCTTTGTTAAGAATTTTTGCTCACTGTGATAGTTTTTGAAATTGAAAACTCTCAGGGAAGGGGGAACATCATTGATTTTGAAATGGACAACACAAATCTCAGCATAGGTATCTTTTGGAGTTGCTCCTTCGGATCCTGGGGTTTGTTTCTCCATGCAAAGAGCTGTGGGGCTCATGCCATGTCACCACGGTCCTTTTCTCAGAGGACCACAAGTCCTGCATTCTGTGACATGGTGAGGTCAGAAGACCTCAGAAAACCAGAAGAAAGTTGGATTATGTGCTGGTGATTGGCTAGGCAGAGACTGTAAGTCATCCTTTGTGCCAGAACTCTCTACTTAGCCATGCCAGGCCATGCTTTGGAATGGATGAGCTTTCTTTTCTTCTGGCTAACATAAGCTCCCTCACTGGAAGTCAGGGGAGAGATTTTTCCTTCCTTTTGCTTTTGTTCTGTGTGAGGGGAATGTAGCACTGTAGAAGGATGAAGGAGTATGTGTCAAGTGGGTAAGAAAGCCAGGTAACCATCCTTGCTTTCTTTGAGACAGAGGTATTTGACCAGGGAGGATAGGACTCAGAACCCTCCTTAATGAATTTTTGTTCCCGATGGTTCCCTCCCAAGTCTACAGCATTGAACAGCAAGTGCCAATGTTAGTGGCTTCCTAAGGGCATACTCAGTGCAGACCTTGTACTAAGGCTTGACTCAGAAAAGCAGCCTTTGCATGTTGCTCTGTCTTGTTATACACAAGTGCAGGCAAATATGAAAGTCGAATTACTAACTTTCCTGACTGCTTCTTGGCTAAAGAGGTGGTTTTATACATATGTGTGTATATATATAATGTAAACATATACTTACACGTCCTGGGGCCACTGGTGAATATTTTTGGATTGTTACCCTGAATTTCTGCATTTTATGTAAATCTGTTTTCAGATATAAAAGTTCTTAACATTTTGGGTTCTTCACTGCACTATAATTTGCTTAGTGAGATGTAGCTTCTTGCACTGATGAGGACTTTTATCGATGAGTAAATTCCTTAGGAGTATTTCTTTAAATAAATGAATGCACAGAGAAGAGTTATATTCACAGAAAGAGAAAAAGCTTTATATCACAAATGTGTTAGAGAAATTCCATTATTAAGGTGTGTCGTCCCCCCCCCAAACCATGTTTTCCATGAACAAAATACCTAAACAGAAGGCTTACTAGCTTATGTTTTTAAAAACTTAAAGCAGATGGCAGACTTAATCTGTGCTGAAAAAACCTCCCAACCTTAGAGTTTAACCCAAGACCCACTGAAATAAGGGAAATTTTTATCTTGGGCTTTAGGCCAGACTCTCACAATGGCAGCAGACACTTTCAGACAAAGGTAAGAGTATGCTGTAGTGGAGGTGTTAGGCTGGGACTCACAGTTTTGTGACGTCTATCGTCCCTGATCCCCACTCTCAAAGAGGTAGTGGAAGTCATTGAGCTCCACCACAGTCTAGTTCTCTTGTCTAGGGTACTGTGCCACTAAAAGCATAGTTCCTTAACATTAATTAATAATCACTGTGAGATCCTCAAGCAGAAGGTGCTGTAGAATTGTAGAGTATAATTTTATTTCAAGGCATAGAAGAATTTATAGAATAAAAGGTGGAAGGATTTCATGCATTTTGTACAAACCTAAGTTTTTCCACAGTTGCTTCCATGGAAACGGGACTTCAGAAATACTAGAAGAAATATTAAACTCTGTGGTCATCTCACAGTGTTGAGTATTGAAAAGAAGAGCTGGAGAAGCCAGAGTTTTGCCCAATGAGAGATTAGTTATCTGCACAGAGAATTGAGAACTGATTGATTACAATAGTTCTTCCTCTTTATTGGGGTGCTTCTTATGACAAGAATATGTGGTAATTATAGGACACTGTACATAAGTTGAGTTAGACCATGTTGTGTTTAGTCCTACAGCTCATTTGTCTGAACATCCTAGGACACTCTTTTTAAAGAATGAAACTCCTTTATGTGATTGATTTAAGTGATTGCTCTATCCATTTTGAGGTGCACAAGAACCTGCCACACAGAAAGACATTTCAGTCTGAAAATTTCCTCCAGCATGTCTAGATGACATGTTAATTTGCATGCCAATTTAATACCTGATGTCTCAATAATAAATGGCCTCAGAAGTTTGAAAAGCAGTGTGTAATTCTACTAGGTCCTAGCTTTGAAGACTATATGTCAATTGGTGGGTTCTTTCTCTCGGATTTTAAGGGCATGGGTGAACTTTCTGTAAAGCAGAATCAAGTCTGTAGAAGTTTCAAAACAATATCCTTGAAATAACATTGCCATATGTTAAGAAACAGATAGTGTTTGCTGATACCTACCACTTTCCATAATGAATCACAGGTATCAGAAATTACCTTGCCATGCTGGCATGTATCCTGTTGCCAGGTTTTAATGATGTTTGTCTAGGTCTTTGTCCAGTCTAGTGTCTGGGTAAAGATGTTGGGGACCCTAATGCTGAGAGAATATCATTGTGAATATAGACAACAATTAGTTTTTCATGGTGCTACTTTACACCACTTCCTTAAATAAGACATCTTAATCTTCTCCCATAAGCGTGTATCAGGCTTCATATGTAGCTTGTTTATGCCCTGCTGAAATTTCTACCCCAAATGATGGTGTTTGCAGTGTGGGTGTACACACACTGAAAATTACAATAGAAATTGCAATAGAAACTATAGGACTGTTTAGTACAGATGGGTTTTTCTTTCCTGTAGGGTTGTCTAAGAGTCTACTGTATGTTTAGGGGTGTTCAGACCCTGGAGCTGGCCACATGGTACTTCTTGAAAACACTGGACGAGCAGGGTAAGGAGCTTTGGTCTGACAGAGACAGGACAGCCTCATCTGTTTCATTGTCAGTCATGGACTGTCAAGAGCTTAATGGAGATGTGGCAAAGAAACAAATCAGGCCATCATAATCTGTTTTGTATCGATCCACTTTCAAGCCCTGACAACAAGGGCATGACAGAGATGGGCAGGGCTGCATTCATGATGTTCTCAGCTTTGGGAGCTCTCTGATGCTGCTGTGTTTATAGATAATCTGAAAACAAGATCTGCAGTGTTTTGATGGGATGGTTTATTCCCTGTCCATGTCATATTCTGGAGGTGTCCCAAATTCATGAGACATGACGGTAGATGAAAACCACTGTTTCTCCCCTTTTTCTAGGTGGTGACATTTGTGTTTCTGGGAGCACAGCAGAAAGCCTCATGCAGATGCTCAGATACTTATGTCATTAATCAAGTATTTTGAATACATTCTTAACTTTCCCCCTTTTTTTCTAGGCAAGGAACAACAGCTTTAAGAGGAATCATATTTTATGTTTTTTTTAAAAAAAAGAGTAAAAGTGGAAAAAAATAAAAGGTAAGAAACAACAGTGCATAACCACACTCCTACCTTCCCATGGGGCTCTTTAATTAATTACCATTTACTCTTACCAGTTCTTTTCTACTCAAAGATTTTATTTTGTTTGCTCTAGGCAGGATATGCACCCAAGCGGAAATTTGTGTGAAAGAGACTAAACCTATAAATATGACTTCCATCCTAACTGGAAGTGCATGCATTATTATAAAACAGCTTTAATTATAGGCAACTTAAGAAAGATACCATCACTCCAACAGCAGCTACTGTGTACTGAACAAGACGAAACTCAACCCCTCGCAACCAAAACAAACAGGCCATCACAAGACACTAAGGTTTTGAAACATGGTGTTTTTACTTAGGAAGGATCTGCCAGAAAATCTGATATCAAAAAAGCATTTTCTGGGTCACTCACCAAACCCAAAGGTTTTTAAAGGGTCTAGGGACTAATAAGTCCCTAGCTTATTATATAAATAGTATGAATCTATCCAAAAGCTGCAAGTGTTTCATGCCTTTCCTTCAGCTCATAAGGCAGAGAGTCTCATCTCAAAGCTTTAATAGCCAAAATCCTGGTATCACAAGGAAGTTTGGGTTCAATTGTGTTTTCTTTCTGTTATTTATTACACCCTGTTGTGAAAGTGCTGACTTGCCCTAGTGACAGACCAGGTCCCATGCTGCACCAAGTGCTGTGTGGGCAGCAAGAGAAGACTTTCTAGACCCTATGGGTTTACACTGTAATTTGGAACAGGAGACAAAGGAGAAGATCATCAAAACTGGGGGTCAGTCAAAAGGAGAAATAAGGTGAATGAGCCATGATGTGATCATGTGGGCAACTAACTAGGGAGGTGAGTGTACAATAAATGCATATATGCACTACAAATGTAATGAGCACGGGCAGCTCTGACCAAAATCTGGAGTCAGTAGCTCTGCTTGGACACTAGTGAAAAGAACGACAGCTTGGCTTCAGTTTGCCCCAGCTAACTGGTTTCAGCAAAGATGCCACCAGTGTGTACTTGCACTTCTTAGCATGATGACTTCCACAAAGAGATGAAGCGAGCGGGAAGCCAGCTTCACCCATACTTTGTCACCTTTCTTACAGCCCTAGTGCTACTAATGTTGTATGTCTATAGGGGCAGAGTCCTCATGAGGTAATTTTGATTAGAGGAAGATGGTACTTGTGTGCACTTTGGAATGGCTATACAGTTCAGGATAAGAGAAACAGCCAAGGGAAGGGTGTGATGTTGTGAAACATGCTCATCTTCTGAAACAGTTCCACCACAGATTAATTTTCCTTTCAAATCAAATAACCTGCATTTTGATTTCATGCCTTTGCATGCAGATGCATGTATGTGCTTGCTGTGGGACACACAGGGTCAAATTAATCTCTGGATCCAATCCATTTCTCAGTGGCATTATCCCGAGAATGAGCTTTGCTCACAGTATGTAGCAGGAACACCAGCTATATATCTACATTTCAATAGCAAAGGGAACAAGCATATCAATCACTGTAGAGCTCACTGATTTTAGTCTCTATGCTGCGTGACTGTATATTTAGTTGTGAGTCTATTGATCTGGTAGTAACTGTTCAGATTGCTTGTCTGAATATTGAAAATGAAACCATTCTAAGATATATTTGCTTTTTTCCCTTTTCCTCTTTGGATTCAATTTTTATCTCTGTAACAGACATCTCTACTGATCACACACCATTTGCAGTTGCTTTAATGGGCTGAGGATAAAGGAACTCTAAATGTGCTATTTATCAAGTTGATATTTTGCCTTTAATAAGTTTTCTCTTTACACTGCAGATCTTATACAGCTCACTGGATTTACCCTTCTTCAATTAGCAATCAAGCCTCTCCATATTCATGAGTGTTGCGACTCAATACTCACTGAGCCAATTGCTCTTTATAGTGATAAGAATAAATAACTGATGGAGGAAGAAGTAGCTGTAGGGGTTCATTTTAAAAGACTTACATGGAAGTGGAAGAGGCACAATCAGTCCATGAGCTGACAAAACTTGGGCAAGCCCACTCTGAAATGCTGGACCAGCCCACTGTATGTAGCACAAGGACATATGGGAGCATGCTGAAGGGGGCTGGTGCCATCTGCACAAACAAGACTTATTGCAGCCCTCAGTTCTTCCTGTGACCCTGCTGCAATTGTTGCTATATCTCTTCTATGGACAAAACTCTGAAAGGCCTTTCTTTCCAAAACGTGGCTTTCTTCAAGCTCACATGTGCTGAACAAAAACCTGATTCAGTATTTCATTGGAAGGATTCTTTTGTTTTCAAAAACATATATTTATTTCAGGATCTTGTTTTCCAGATGATGGATAGAAAATTGCTAGCATTTCTGCCTCCCTGTTCTTTAGAGTCAAGGTCTGTATTCTTCAGTCCCATTTGTTTAACTAGGAATTATCTTATCCCTTCCAATCCACTCATCAGAGAGCAGCAATCCATTTCTCTGAAAGGTTTAAATCTTGTCCTGACTAGTGCCTTGGGCTTGCTTATATTAAATGTTTCAGTGAATTTGATTAACTCTCTCTATTATGAGTGATGGCAAAGCAGACTGATCACCTACCTGCCTTTCAGAGTAGGGTTATGATGGATAGTCCCTGGAATTAATTAAACTGTTGTGTCTGATCACAGCTGGTCAAGCAGGCCGGTATATTCAACTCTTGTGCTTTTATCACACAGAATAATACAAAACTTGTAAGGTGTGCAAATTTCTTGGCCGGGTCTGTTGAATATTTAACTCTTGCCAGTGAACTCCCTAACTTTCTCTGGATTCAGAGCTGTTAATGAGAAATAAACACACGGGTGTTCAAAGGCTTTCCCTTCCCTCTGTGGATCTTCCCATGTTGGTCCTAACTGGAGATGAAAAGGAGAGGGCAAAGATTGCTCTGTCTCAACATGCATTCCAGCTAATGAAATAATTATCTTACAATGTGGCTTAGTATGGAGTAATTGTAAAAGAAAGCTGTTTGGCAGCATGTCTTGGGGCAAGCTGCTTCCGTGATGTTTCCACTCCTTCCCCCAGGGAGAAGCTCAGCAGGAGGGCTGGGATTATGAAACACTGCATGTTTTGGAAGTCCCATCACTGGGCTTTGCACAGGGTGGTGCTAGCGTGTGCTTTTCAAGCCTGTAGTCTCTTTCCTAAATTTGCAAAGACTTGAGTAGCCAGTGCTCCATCTTCTCCAGCAGGTAAAGATCCATTAAATGCTTAGCCTGTCTCGTATATAATATTTCCAAATCCAGTACCGTTTTGGCAGTCTCTGAAGGGATGCCTAGGACAGAGATTGAGCTATTCCCCTGTACTCTTTAAAAATTAGTTCCTCCAGAGCAAGGCAGAGAATTGATTGCAAGGCTGCACAGGGAAACCAATGCTAGCCCTGGCAGCACGTTATATATATGCTCTTGGGACTGATGGTCTAAAAGCAGTCACCAGGCACAATAGCTTCAAATGGAAAGAACAGACTAGGAGGCAGCCCAAATGCCACCTGACTGTTCATTAGACCCACATACTTGTTCCCTCTTTGGTGTAATTAATGGTCACCTCTGGGTCAGATTTCAGAGTTTTAGGTAATGGGAGATTTAGTGGGGGGAGAACGTCCTAACCTTACTGCAGGCTTTGTGAAGGCACATTTATAATGATGAAGAGTGAACTGAGAGGGAACAAGTGTGCTGTTAGTTTATGAATTCTGAAGGGCTTATAAATCACAGCACCACAAGCCAGGCAAACTGTTTATTAAACATGTAAATCCCTTGGAAAATGCTATAAAAGTATAGGATACTTGGCAAATGCTGTCTCTCTTGTCCTGAAGAAGCTCACAGTTGCAAGTTGTGAGAAAAATGTTTTGCAACTCCAGGAAATGAATTGTCCCTTAGAAATAGAAGACTACAATCACAGTGGGAGGAAATATTAATGCATCCTGATCTATGAGGAATGCAGGCTCCCAAATTTACTAATGTATTTGAAAAATAGGAGTGGTGTTGCAACAAAAATTGACAGGTCTGCGGAAAACTTGGCCCTGATTAGTCTGGCTCTGATTCAATACACATCTTTGTAAGATGCAAACAAAAATTTAAAAATCAGTATGATAAGATGCATGGTGGAGATACATGGTCCAGGGCTTGTTCAGTTTAATTGTTCAGACACTTTTTCCAGCACAACTCCAAATATGATGACTCTTAACCCAGTGCTGTTAAGTAGCTGAAAGTGCAATAGTTATCAAAGAGGAACTAAACTATTTTAATTGCTGGACTTGTCTGATTTTCATGAGTCTTGTCTGCTTGCCTACTTGGCCCATCTGTCCAAAGATCTGTCAGACCTTTGTGCCATGACAATATTTGAGATTACTCTTCAGTTCTAAAGAAAGTCTCTAAGGTGCCCCATTCCTGCAGATATTATTAAAAACAGGGACTTGGTGAAACAGTTCCCCAGAAAATACTCAGTTTGCCTGCACAGAGTTTTGTCAACACTATTAGTCTTGTATTCCCCCACCACATCTTCGTGGAAGAGGCTTTGTCAGGGGATCCCAGCTGGCCACAGCTGCAGTGGGGCCAGGGCACTGCTCCTTGCCCAGCCTCAGCCAGTGGCTGCCCCTAAGGTGCTGCTGTCACGGCCAGAGCCCTGAGCACCAGAGGGCAGCTGGCTGAACCTTGCTGAGGGGCTGCAGCTACTCAGGTGCTTGCAGGTGGAGCTGAAGGCTGCTGCTTCTGGATTGTCGACAACCCAATCAACAGCTTATTTTCAACACAAGCAGTTCTAGTAGATACCACTGTCAAGAAGTATTGTCCATTCAAAGGCATCCATTAAAAACCAACAACAACAAGAAAAAAAACCCCTATCTCTAATAGCAAAAAATCCAGCTTGCAAGATGTAATTGACCTGTGTGGGGTGGGAGTAAATGGAGTAGGACTCTGACCTCCAGCCCTGTGACATGAGCTAGAATCAGGCTGCTTTGTGCTGTGAAGAAATCACTCAGAATGGTGGATGCAATTCCCTATTAGGAGAGTGTATCTCTCTGCAGCATCTGATGTGGTTCACTCTGAAACCAAAATACAGCATTAGATGGTCATTAATCT
Source organism: Brachypteracias leptosomus (assembly GCA_013401335.1). Taxonomy (NCBI): domain Eukaryota; kingdom Metazoa; phylum Chordata; class Aves; order Coraciiformes; family Brachypteraciidae; genus Brachypteracias; species Brachypteracias leptosomus. Next base: position 211,474 of record VYZX01031043.1, on the reverse strand, counting down.
TATTCTCTGTGACTGTTCCTGTACCTGAGCTTCCTGTATATCTACTCCATTACTGGGTTTCAAATATTCTGGAGATGACTGCAGGGAGCAGTGTACTAGATTTAGTGGAAGAATAATTTGATATATTATGAAGAATCCCACAATTTTGTGTGGCACACTGGATGTGAGAAGACGCATCTGCTGTAGTTGTTTCCCCAGCATGAAAATTTTAGAGGGCAAGCAGAGTTTGAAAGTGTACTTTTTAAAATAATGAAGGTGTATTTAGCCTCTTTCCTTTTCTTTCTTTCTTTTTCTTTCTTTCTTTCTTTCTTTTCTTTCTTTCTTTCTTTCTTTCTTTCTTTCTTTCTTTCTTTCTTTCTTTCTTTCTTTCTTTCTTTCTTTCCTTCTTTCCTTCTTTCCTTCTTTCCTTCTTTCCTTCTTTCCTTCTTTTTTCTTTCTTTCTTTCTTTCTTTCTTTCTTTCTTTCTTTCTTTCTTTCTTTCTTTCTTTCTTTTTTAAGTTGCAAAAGCTTTTTTTGATAAAGGTCTGGAGCCATTCTAAGATAAGAGAGTGTTGGTATGTACAAATAATAATAATAATAAGTTTCCCTATGCAAGTGTGTTTTTCTGTAAAGAGAAAAGACTCATCACTAATGAGTAATGAAAGATGAACCTGAAATGATTCAGCACTTTTCTACTGCAGGTCCAGATGGGCTGGAAGATCTGTTTAACATACCCAGGAATGAAAGTGCCCATTGTCTCTACACTCCAATATTGACACAATATAATTTCCTTTAGTCTTTCAGTTCCTGGAAATGTCAACATAAAAGTATTTAACACTGAGTTTGTATAGGAGTTCCCCGACTTGACCAGGTTCCACTGCTTTCTCTTTCTCCAAACTTGATAACGGCTGCTCAGATACCATTGACTTTATTGGGCAGCCCCCAAGTCAGTGTAATTGTCCCTTCAATCGACAATCAAGACCAGTTATTTAGACTTCTATAAATGAACTTAGTTTTAGATGCTCATTAACTGAGCTGTCACCACACCTTTCCAGTCCCACCAGCATACCAGCTGAGGGACTGCAAGTGACGGTGCAACTCATGAGTGATCCAAGACAGCCAAGCTGGCTGGTGGGTTCAGAGCCACAGGGAGAGCCTCAGGGCTGCATCTGCTGACAGCAGCCAAGCCATTCAGTAGGGCTAGTGGATTTTTATGATGAGAGCATGTAAAAGCCCTGAATCATCTTTCAAAAACACCAAAACCCAAAAAGAATGGAATTAAAATCAAGGCTTTAGAATTGTCTGCAAACCAGAGCTTAAATTTTCTTCTCTTGAAACTGAAAATTGGTTCAAAATGTATATTAAATAGATTTTTAACACTGCAATTTCAGACACATGAAATTTTCTATGTTACTTAAATGAACCACCAGGCACCTAAGGGAATGAACTGTAACTATCCAGTTCAGAAAATAATTTGTGAGCAAATGGACTGTTCAAATTTTTAGAAACATTAGACCAATTTATAAAATTGAACACTCTCATTACAGCTTGTTCTTAGTATTCACAAAAAGGAGCAAAAGCTAAATTAATCATTCGTGTGATTGTACTTTTGGATAATTTTCTATTGTTCCTGGTGTAGTGGGACTTTAAATCCCCAGCCATGAATCAGTATCCATTTTACAAGGGACTGTTCAAGTAAGGAGAATCAGTCCTTGCTCAGAGTGCTTGGAAGTCTAAGTTTCTAAGACGTGATGTTTCACAGGGACTAGATAGAGACCTGATGTTGTGTTAGTGGAAACGGGAGTTGAGAATATAAGGAAACAATAAAAGAACAATTTTTATTAAAAGCAGGACTCTAGAAACAGGCATAACTGAGGGAGCTACAATGAGTTACATGTTAGCTCATATGCATATATTAACCCAAGGGCTGACTGTCACAGATACTGAGAATGTTGAAAATGCAGGGGAACATCTGAGACTGGGCTCATGTGACCATATGGAATCAAAAAATAATGCAAGAAATTGCCCCCTGAACAAGTTGATCTTGAGAGAGGTGTGTGAGGGTGTGGAGCAGATTTATGTCTGGTCTATGCTTCCTGGACACATTTAATTTACTAATACAGACATGGCCCTTTGTTCTTTCTGTAGGTGCCTGTTTGATTTCAGCTGAGTAGTGACTGATTCTTTCCTGTGCATGCTTGGGATCTGTCACTGTCTTTCAAGAGACGTTGCACACCTCTTCCCCAGCTGCTCATTCCTCTTACTCTGCTGTGTAGCTGGTATAATAATTTTTAGTATCAGAAAAGATTTAACCTATCCATAAAATGGATGAATCTAGATTGACAGAAGTTTTCTGTTATCAAGTTGGCTACTGTGTATGTCCTGAGAAAAAAGGGGACCATCTGCTTTTCCTACTCAGAGGGTGTCAGTGACCCCTGTTCAAAAGCCTGAGAAATCTCTGCCTTTGATGGGCCATAGTCATACCTGTCATACCACTGCCCAAGAACCAACAGACTATACCAACATTACTACCTTTATACTAGTTGAAAAAAGCCCTTTTGGATCCACAGATGGTACTCACACCTCCTTCCTGTAAGAGGCTCAATAGTCAACTTAGAGTCAGATAGTTGCTTCAGGTAACAAGCATGAGGAGGAAAAATATGTACCCTACATTGGCGAGCCAGTGGGAAATAATAATATATACATCAGACCACATGTGGGTGTCAGTGTTTGGGTGTTGTGGGAACATACATGGCACATTTTGGACATGATGGATCATTGTCCAAGAAAACATTACCAAGTAAATCTGGCTAATCATGAAAAAAAAATACATCTATACATACATCTAGTGCATATATTGTGTGTGAGACAACAAATTCTTTTGTTTCAAGGTGGTTAATATAACAATGGTGACCAAAGTGGCATCCGACCCTACCACTATTTTTCTCCACCCACCCCTGACCCCACTGTCTTACTTGAAGTGGGCATGAACACAAGTGGGAAGGAAAAAGAATAGAAAGGGTACTAGGAAGGAGTGGGGACATCTCAAAGCAATCCAAAGATTAAATATTAAATATTAGCTGGGAAACCAAAGGATGACGTGAAATGAAGACACAGAGCGAGCTCAGAGAAAGGGCTATGGAATATAAAAGGTGTAGCTGGAGGAAACATAAGAAGGCACCAGGGAACTTATTGGAGAGGTCACATAGAGACTCTGTTGACAAAGGCAACCCGAAGGCAACTCATATGAGGCCTGGCTAGAGAGAATGGAAGACCTGGCCTTAGGAGTTGAGGGATGCGAGTGAAGTTCACGCAGGGATCAAAGAGGATAAAAGACATAGCTAGGGGGTAGGGGGAAGATTAAGTGAATGAAGGAGCTTGCAAAATAGTGACCAGCAATGAGAAGAGAAAAACTGATAAACTGAGATTGGTATTTTTCTTTAATCATCACTGTAGGAAAATAACTGATGAATAGTTTTGAATAGCTTCTTCCATCTAATACTTTATGTTTTTTACAAATTTTTTGTTATGGTGGGAAAACATTTGAGTTGGGTAAGCAATTTTTGCATTGAAACTTTGGAAGGTTTTGCTCATTTTTTTAATAGTCTATCTTGGAGTATATATTGATAACTTCCTTGTGTGTATTCATTATTCACTCAATACATTTCCATGGATCAATTATCTATAGTTAGTATTCATACTCCTGTGCCACCAATGCAAGCTGCTATTGTGAAGCTTGTTATTAAGTGATTTGCATAAATCTTCATCTGAAGAAATCAGATGATCTTTACCTCTTAGTAAAAACATGCCGTTCTCCCAGTTGCGGAGCAAATTTTTTAAAAAGACCTGTAAAGGTTTAGAAACAAAAGGAAATAAGAGCTTCAAACACATTACTTGAAATATTTTGAGATTTGAAACCATTATTCAATATTTAAGCCAATATTTAGTATTTAAAACAATACAGATTTAAAAATCTGCTTTTGTATATATTTACATAGTGGATTTTGCACTTTGTAGTCAGCAAATGCTAGTAGTCATAAAATTTAAGAGCATGAATTTTTATCTGAAAGGTAACCAAAGATGGCAAAAACAATTTGAGCAAATGTCAGAATAATATTCCTGTCTGATCAAAATTCTTTACAATATTTGTTTAAAAGATATTTGAAATAAAAATGTCATTCAATTACAGCAAAGGGGAATGAAACTGATTTGGGTAGGTGACTCAGAAGTGAGCACCTCAGCCTAATATTAAAATATTCACAATCAGTTAGATACAGAAACTGAGGGACAGGGTGGATGATGTACATGAGAGTAAGGGAAGTTCTGTGGAAATGAGATACCTAAAAATAAAACTGAATTTGAATCCTGTGGTTCAGATTCCACTGACATTTACAAATGCAGTCTCAACTGTCAATTGTAAAAGGAGTGGGTCAGTAAAGTAATCCAGAGAAAAGGAGATCCATCAAGCACATTCAGTGCAGCCATGTGAACTTGGCTTTGCTGCTTTCCCAGTCCAGATGGTTTGCTGTCTGCACACACAGTCTGAGTAATCTGCTGGCTGAGTGGTCTGCTGATGCTTGTCAAGACATTTCTTAGAATAATGGTTGACCTAATTATGTCTTGCTTACATCTCGGGTGCAAAAGTTGAACACACTACTCCAGGTGGTGCCCATGTCTCTGACAAAGATGTTAACTAGTGTCAGTCCCAATACTGACCCCCGAGGAACACCACTTGTCACTGGTCTCCACTCGGACATTGAGTAATTGACTGCAACATTTTGAGTGTGACCATCCAGCCAATTCCTTACCCACTGAGTTGTCCATTCATGAAATCCATGTATCTCCAGTTTAGAAACAAGGATGTCATGTGGAACAATGTCAAAAGCTTTACACAATTCCAGGTAGATGATGTCAGTTCCTCTTTTCTTACCCACCAACACTGTAACCCTGTCTTAGAAGATGACCAAATTTGTCAGGCACGATTTGCCCTTAGTGAAGCCATACTGGCTGTCATCAATCACCTCCTTATATTCTGTGTGCCCTAGCATAGTTTCCAGGAAGATTTGCTCAATGATCATGCTGTGAATAGACATAAGACTGACTGGCCTATAGTTCCCCAGGTCTTTCTTTTTTCATTTTTAAAAATGGGGGTTATGTTTCTCCTTTTCCAGTTAGTGGGAACTTCACTGAACTGGCACAACTTCTCAAATATGATGGGTAGTGACTTAGCCACTTCATCCACAAGTTCCCTTAGGACCTGCAGATGCATCTCATCAGGTCCCATGGACTTGTACACCTTTAGGTTCCTTAAATGATCTTGAACCTGATCTTCTCCTACGGTGGGCTGTTCTTCATTCTCTGAGTCCATGCCTTTGTCTTCTGCAACTTGGGTGGTGTGCCTGAAGCACTTGCCAGTGAAGACTGAGGCAAAAAAGCCATTGAGTATCTCAACCTTCCCCATATCCCAGGTAACTAAGTCTCTTGTTTCTTTCCAGAGAGGGACCACATTTTCCCCAGTCTTTCTTTTATCACCAACATACCTTTAGAAGCTTTTATTTTTGTCCTTGATGTCCCTGGCCAGATTTAATTCTATCAGGGCTTTGGCTTTCCTAACCTGATCCCTGGCTGCTCTGACAGTCTCTCTGTATTCCTCCCAGGTTACCTGTCCTTGCTTCCATCTCTCTGTAGGCTTCCTTTTTCTGTCCGAGTTTGTCAGGAGTGACTTGTTCATTCATGCAGGCTTTCTGGTGTTTTTGCCTGACTTCCTCTTTGCTGGGATGCATCGCTCCTGAGCTTGGAGGAGGTGATCCTTGAATATTAACCAACTTTCTTGTGCCACTCTTCCCTTCAGGGCTTCCCTCCAGGGCTTCCCTCCATGGCACTCTATCAAACAGATCCCTGAAAAAATTCATTTCACATCTCATCCCATCTTCCTTCACAGAGTAAAATTAAAGTAGATGATATTTATGCAACAAAGATTACAGCACAGACAGTGTTAAACTGATTGCTTTTCAGCAGTAGTCACTGAGGTGGTGGATAAAGGGGGTGGAATAGTGATAGTGTCATTATCTGGCTTTAGTAACATCTGTGACACAGGGTAGAAAGTTCCTAGACAGGTAAAAGTGTCTGTGCAGTAATAATAATACCAAGCAGATACATGTTTTGGTTTCTGCATTCGTTATGTAGACTGCTAGGTTTTAGATAAGAGTAAGTCAAGGTGTCAGACATTGCACGAATTCTCTTGGTCTGGAGTCTGTTTAACATCTTCTCCATTACAATGAAAAAGTAACATATTTTACAGGTGAAAACATTGGAGACAAGCTAATCACCCACTACCCATAGATAGGTTGTGGGGTGAAATTATGATTGACATATGACTGGCACCAGAAACAGATTTGCAAATGGGCCCTATATACTTTCTCTGTACAGAAAGTTGGTTCATAGGATACAGAGAATAGCTGCATGCTATTGTTATAGATGGTTTCTGTAGCTCTTGTTCTCCACTCTTTTTATTGCAGGCACCTTGGATGTTTCTACAAAAGTCATAGTCACAGCTTTAAATGTGTTGTAGACATGGTTAAATCAAGACTTAGACTTTCCCTTCTGTATCCCTTATCCTGGGGCTAGTATTGGACAAGTTATTGCAGAATTGGTTATAAATGCTGCTGAAGAAGTAATGAACTTTCTTTAAAATGTCAACATCTTTATTTAGAGTGTTTGAATTTAAAGATACTTAAACAGGTCACATCAGTATTTTAACAACAAAAGTTCAGATTTTAATTTTTAAATGGTATTTTTCAACTACAGTATTGAGCAAGTGTTACTAAGAGATAGAAGAAAATAAATGAAATATTACAAGGCAGTTCAATAGCCTGAAAATGAACTAAGTTTAGCCAAACAGAATGTCTTGGATTGACCTAACCAATTTTTTCCTCTTTTAAAAATTTTCTCAAAGTTTTATATTGCATTACCTTAAGATATTCCTCCCACAGCTCTCAATTTTTCATCTCTCAATTAAAAGATCAAAGACTTTTTTCATCCAGCATAGTCTACCTCTGATGTTCCCTTCGCTTTCCACCCTCTCTAACCTTATGTACTTTGTTAAATCTGAAAAGATCACAAGCTGACAATGGTAAAATTATACAGCTGAAGGTTATAGTTAGCTATCGGTATTACAGACATTGTGATGGGTTATCGATGTATATGGGGATCTATTCTCAAAAGGAACACAACCAAAGTCTCTTGAGTATCATATGCTCCTAGATTTTGTCCTTCCTCTATATGACAGGTGACAAGACTAGTGCAGGGTCAACTTACACTCCTAAAATGAGGAAGGATGATAAAACAGTAAAATTTGTGTTATAGTAGAAAGAACTTGAGGGTAAAGGTGCTTCCATAGGTAATGAAGAAACAAACAAAACCCAGAAGATTTTTTTTTGGGGGAAGAGTTTGTTTTACAGGTCTATGTGAGCATGTGCACATCTGATTCCATAAATAATGAAATAAGGAATAAATTTTACCCTGTGGTTTGATTGCAGGCAACGGAAAAGGCCTAATTTCAGACTACTTCTTGTGGTAGGAAATAGGGTCTTTTCCATCAGGTGATCATTGGCTCACATCCATGTAACACCTGCAAGGGCTGCTTAAGTGGGAGAGAAACTGCAGGCTAAGATGTAACTACTGGATGTTGCTGAACCTCTTAAGCAAGTACAAACCCCAGCAAGTCAGAAGGGTTGTTTTTAGCTACTGATTTAGCCTGTCTTCCAGTCTTGTAAACTGGACTGACTCATCATGACTTTCTCACAGATTAAAGCCCAGGGAAGCAGGGGGGAGTTAGAAGGCTCAGATTATATTTTTCCTGCAGTTACAGTAGATTAGTCCACTCCAAGGAGATAGTCGCTAGCTTTTCCATGGTCATTATGTTTGGTATGAAAGAATAGAGTTTTTATCCCACATTTATAAGACTTAATTGCACTAATCCAGTGGTTCCAAGTTTATATCATTCATAAATATGCTCAATATACTGTGCCTAAGAATAGCCTGGACATATATGAATATATTCAAACACCTACTCCCCTAACATTATGCCAAAGAGGATCTAAATGGGATACTTAGTGGTGAAAAAGCATCAGAACTACCTGAGCTTATCTTCAAAGGCAGATATATACTCTTTAAAAAATAAAAATGTATATTGTTGAGTCTGGATGGCTGGCACTCTCAAACTTAGGGTTAAAAAACCCAGAAGTCTTGATTGTGGGGTTTTTTAAAGGGTTTTTTTTTTTCAATTAATGATACAAGTGACTAACATGTTTCCTTGATGGCAGAGTAGTTCATACATTCATGAGGTTTATTCTTACTCATGTCAAAGGGGCTAGATTTTAACTAGGTTTTTCTTTCCCTCTACAAAGGAGCTTCCCAGCTCAATGAAGCACTTGGCATGTAACATAGATCCTTAAGTTGAACTTGATTTCAGTGGAGTTTGGCGACATACTAATATTATTTGCTGGAGTGGGGACTCTGGAGAAGTGACTTTATAGGGGCCATAAGAAATACTGAGGTGATGGTGACAGAACACGATCACTGCCAATAGTCATATAACACTGGGAATGTGTGTAGCTGCATTCAGGTCAGGCAACATAATGAGAAGCTAAACGAGGTGTCAAATGTGTTTTAGCCTCTCTTGAACTTGCATGCTGTAGAGGCATGTTGATGAAGTGCAGTATATTTTGCCATAACTTTAAAGACTGTTTGCTGTCATGTACTCACTGCCTGCTCAGTGGCTGAAGAACTGTTGAACTACTTACAGCTAACTTCCAGCCTTGCTCCAGGCAGTTATTCAAAAATAATTTGGGAAAGGCCAGCAAGCCACTTTGCACTACTTAAAAGTGAACCTGGTTAGAGAAAACCACTATAAATGAAGAGATGTTAGTGAAGGTTTGGGGTTTGGGGTTTTTTTACCTTTTTTTTTCTTTTGGTGCTGTCTGCTGAGACAAGATTTTTTTCCCCAGTGTGCATTTTTCATCACATTGTCTAGACCATTTATAATGAACAGGCAGTGGACTTCCTGCATTTTCCTCAGGAGGCTATTCCAGAGTCTAATAGATCTGACCCTTCCATTTTTTTCCAGCTGACACAGAGCCAATGTTTTCTTCTCACTACTTCAACCCAGTGCTGCTAGCTATGCACCACACTGAATAGTCTCTTGGCTGTTTTATGCTTCAAAGAGAATTAGAGTTTTATTATCCTCTTTCTTTCTCATTTAGCCATGATAAACACATTTAATTCCTATCGTCATTTTTCATTGAGTTGCCTTCAACCTTTTCAGATGTTTTAATTTCACTTCACTGACCTCTCTTCTGAACTGTGTTCTTTAAATCATTCCCTGTTTCTAAACTTCCTCTCATTTTAAGTTCTTCTAACATCCATAGCAGAGTACATGAGCTGTGGCATAGCCCGTGATCACTACTTAAAGATGATAGTTGTCCTCATTCTTCTGCCTGTTTCTGTATTATTGAGTGCCGTGATAAAGAAGAAAGGCACTGTGATCTATGGAGCCTGATGTACAACTGCTTAGGACAGGATCTTGAATTGCTACTTCTAGCACAGATTGTTATTAACATCACCCACATTACAAAGACATTTTTACTTATCTTCTCCTTTCCATACCACATATGAGATACAAGAAGCCCATTCTATTCCTTTACCTTGATATAAACTATCCCATAAACTGGTGGAGAAATGCTAGACAGCTTTTCTTTTGTGTAACTGTAAGCAGTGTTGTATCTGAAAATGGTTGACATGTTTCTAATAAGAAGAGTTGTGTTGCCCAAGCCTGAAGGTCCAACTCATTAAGCAGCCAGTCTCTGAAGGTGGCCTAAGCTGTCCTTATCTCCACTCCCCTGAAATGCTGCTCTGTGGATGGCTGCTTTGAGTTTGGGAATAATCTCAAAGATTAACAACCCCTTGAGCTTCATATATGAAGAGAGCTGCTTTACTTTATACTTTGTAATGGTATTTGTCAGGCCTTAGGACAAAAAATACTTGTTTGCATCTTCAGTGTGCTGATACTTCATTGAAGGGAGCCACATCTGGAGAGACAGAAGTGCTCATTCCAAGCTAAAATGTCTGTGCTTCCTAAAAGCATCCAGGGTAAGTCCACTGACAAATTAGCTTGGCACCCAGAGATCTTAGAGGCTTTCAGATTTAGACTACATCTGAGGAGGGGTGTTGAAGGCCAATACTTTGACCATAGACTATCCCCATTCCCTGCTGAATTTGGTGCAAAGCTGCACAAATACTTGGGCTGTGACAGTGCAGGGAGTGGTGCAGGGTAAGAAATCCACAGCTGGAGAAGGTCTTTAGAGGAGTGATAGATGCCATCTAAGCCTGATTAAACAGCCCTGCTGCTGAAGTGTAGAGAATGAAAAGTAGTGGTTTCATGGGTGGATGAAGTTTCATGGGTATTCAGTGCAGCTCTCTCACTTCTCTTCTTCCTTATTTATGGCAGCACTCAGCAGCTGCTTGACATTTTTCATGAGCAGAAAAAGAGAGTTTTGCGAGTGATCAAAACTCAGACTCTGAAGCTGCCGCAGAGCTCTACAGCCTGGTTGCCACCCAGCTGGAGTTGGCAGTGGTGAGTGTAGTGGCATACCCTGCATCTCTGTATGGGCAGGTGAAGGATGGAAGGCACCTACCAGGATCAATGAAGCTGATTTAAAGTCAACATAATAATGGTAGTGCTTTGGAGCAACATGAGCATGAATGCAAAGGAAGAAGGGAGGTAGCATTATTTAATGATAATAAATTTTTAATATGGCACCAACATTTAAATGACCCCAAAATCTAAGCCCTGGATGTGGTCTCTGGAGATGCAGTGGAGATACAGGAAAGGGGAAGCTTGAATTGCTGTTAACTGTACTTTTCTTTGTCCAAGGAGGAGATACTACCCCATTTCTATAACTTCCCAGTGACTCAAGCAGTACATTTCTACATTTCTAGTGTCTGACCAATACTGTGTTCCTCACAGATGAATAAAGTGATTTCTCTTTCCATTAGCAGTACCAGTTTGCAGGGACTAGTGAGCTTTGTGGCTGTGAGTGCTCTTGTAGCTGAGATCTGTCCCTTTCAGCAGGGCTCTGAAGCAGGAATGACTCTGCACAGGCATAGTCCTGCTGCTGTTTGCCTCCAGGCTGCTGTATTAGTCACCCTTCCAATACCCTGACCCTGCTTTTTCCCAAACCTCCTGAAAACAGGCATCCCAGTAGACTGAAACAGTTCAACGGGTCAATACAATAGCAGGGAAAATAAAGGGCCTCATGGGTGTCCAGATGTCCTGACGTGTGGTAATGCAATTATCAGCTGATAAAAGAGCTGTATATCACTGAGGGCAAGAAGCAGGGAAGGCAGCAGGCATCTTGTCACCAGACTCTTGTCACAGATTCTGTCTGACCTTCCCCACAACAAAGGCAGAATTAGAGGGGCTGGTGGGCAGGGAGGGTGTGAGGGTCCCTGCCTTTGACAGGACATTCAACCTTGCCCATTGCAATTTGCACTGAAATCCTTTTTCAACCTTTCCCTTTGTGGAAGTGTCAGAGGGGCAGACTGAGTGGTAAGCGAAATGGGAGACAGGAGGAGCAGTCTCCTGTGTCCTCTGCTGCTTCTGGAGATGAGAGTCTTCTCTGGGAGAGGGGGTTGGAGGGTGTCCATCAAAGCAGGACAGGCTGTGGGGAGTCTCTGGGACAAAGGTGACAGCGTCAGGGGTCACTGTTCAGTGATACAAAACGTGATGCACCGGGAGACATGAGGAGACATGTCAAGCATTGTGTTTGTGTCCTTGCCAGCTGGTGTCCTCTGGAGGGAACAGCTTGTTTAAATTAGTGATGGTCTTCACTGACAACACTTGGAATAGCAGGGTACTTGTGATAGGCCTCCACCCATCTCAAAACACTTGGCAGGGAGAATGCAGGGCTGCTTCAGCTGGAGAGGGAAATCCCTTGCTACTGGGTGGACAGGGAAGCGGGAGGAGGGATGGGCCAGCAGCCACAGACAGGGCTGGGATCTCTGGTGCTGATGGAAAGGATAACCCACCCCTCACTGTGAGGGTAGGGAACAACTTGCCCTCCAGGATGCAAGTGATAAGGGAAAGTGTAAACGGATTTAGGGGAGAGAGGGGACAAGATGCTTGTGAGAGCAGGAAAAACTGTTTGATTGTGAAAGTGATGTGAGAGTAAAGCAATTCTGCTGGAGAAGCAATTGTGCCCTATCTTTAGAGGGAAGTGTCGAGTGGAAGTGGCTGCAGTGGAGTGGTGTCGTTCAAGCATTTGAACCTAAGATAAAAAGATAGGGTTTCCTCAGTACCTTCAGTATGCCCTTGTTCAGCACTTCCCTATATTTACTGTAGGAAATACCTCCAATATCTCAAATAGTGAGGTTATCTGACTTCAAACACTTATTTAGTCATCTAAGTAACTTGCACCAGGGCAGAAAATAAGCAGTTTAAGTAATGTTGGTCCCTCAGTCCCCAAGGGACTGGATTAGTTTTGCTGCACAGTTACTGTGCGACTTTGCATCACTTACCCCTTTACTCGTGATCCCAAGCACCACTGGGATTCACTGAAATCCCTGCTCTGCTCATCTTCTTCCCATACTGTGAAGTTTTAATAAGTCAATAACTTTTAGGAGAGACCTAGCCAACATTGCTTTTGAATGGCTTCCACCTTCAGCCTTGTCACATGGCCTTTGAAATACTGCCTTTTTGTTCCAGACTTCTTTACTACCAGAGCAAAAAAGTGTCAGAAGTGCAGTAGCACCCAAGGAGCTCAAAAAGCTGCATCTTTAGAAGAGTGGTTAAGGAAACACAGATGGCTTTCACCTGTAGCTGGCTGCTGAACACACAGGCTCGGAGTATAAAATCCCTGTAGGCCAGAGACATCAGTCAGAGAAGGGCACACAAGTGGCAACTGCGCACAGTGCAGCTGCCCCAGGTAAACAGCTCACTGCAGTGCCTGGGATGACTGGTGCAATGATGGCCAAACACCTTTGTGTGCAGTGCTGACAGATGTCATTGTGGCAGGAGTGTTTCCACTTGTGTCTCAGACTTGGATTGAAAATTCCTCTTTGCTCTTGAAACATGAGTCTAAAACATCAACCAGGTTTTGGGAGATAGCTACTTTATTCTGAGAAATATCACCCCAGCATAATGCTCATTGTGGCATTAGAAGTATCGTGATGACTCTAGTTGCAGTATTGTTTGAATTGCACTTTATAATAATCTGCACTTTTTAATAAGTAGGAAAAGGTCCTGCTCAGAGTTCTCTTCAGCAAGACAAGTTGTAATGTCTGTTTATTAGAAATGTGTACGAAATGTCAACAACACACCACATCCACTAGAAAAAAAAGGATGATCTCCCTGGTCTTACAGACAAATGGAGAACAAAGTATTTATAAAAAAACCTTAATGATTGAACAGTGCTGTTAAATTTCTGCCTTTTATTTCATAAACAAAATGCACAGAGCAGTAACAGTTTACAGTTCAGGAAGGACACAGCTATCCCTTGTGCTGACAACCACTTATGCTCTATTTAACATGTGGAATTTAAGTGGTGCAGAAAGTACACTTGGCCAGGAATTGCTGTCTGAAAGCCTTTGCAAAGGAAAATGAATTTACTGCCAAAAATTAGTTTTCAGTAGGAAATTTCTTAGTATTCTGCAGAGTCATAGACTTTCCTCCTGTTCTGTAATTAGACATCAAAGGAAAGCCTGTCATATAAATTAAAAGATACCAATTGAGATCCTTTGAAATAAGCAGCATGCTGTATATAAATAATTAGTCATATTTCTGTTTATTTTAATCTCGGGAAGAAATGCTAGTTAGGGCTTGAGGCACATGACACACGATCAGTTCTCTCCTGTTTTCTTTCCCAGCTTCGCAATAGGAAATCCTGAATCAGGGAGGCGTAATGACCATCTGGGTAACTTATATCACCCGAGGCATACTTGCTTGTGTAAGAGAGAGTTTTCACAAATCAAATGTCACTTCAGATTGAGCAGCAACAGACTGTTTCAGAAAGGAAAGACACAGCTCTAAGAGTGACATGTTTGGGGATGAATCTTTGTTCATGGTGGCAAAGGTCATCTCAGTGTCTACCTGGCCACCTTTCCCACTCCCTAGGAAGAAATAAGCTTATGTCAGTGGTAAAGGCAGAGATGGCAATTCATGACCTTTATAGCCTAACCATTGCTATTTCGGGGTTCACTTGCTTAACCTTTGTTGGTGCAGGAAGATCAACAGCAGAAACGGTTGAGAACAAAAAGGGTCATAAAAGAAGGGGCAGTGCGTAACTAGTAATCAGGGGTGTGGTAACTGGATGCAGATAAAGTAAAAAATGACAGGCAATGCATAAGTCTTAGGTATTGTTACCTAGATTATTTTCCTTTTAAAAAGTTATCTCACAAAGACATTGCTTAAAGTATAATAACCTACTTTGCTATAACTGAATATGTCAGTTAAAAGAATCCCAGCTGCATAACTGAAATCCATCAGAAACTATTTTTTGTTGATATTAGTATTTGGCATTGAATTGATGCCAATTGTTCATTCAATTCAGTGCTGGTTGTTTGATGTATGGGGTAAAAAGAAGAAAACTATAGAATAGTCTGTTCCTTACTGACACTCCTACTCAGAAGACGATAACAGAGGTTTTTCCTGATACTTTGACTTTCTTTCACCTTGTCACCTAACAAAGATCAACAGAACAAAGTCAAATTTAAAGATAGTAAAAGGAAAGTTTCTGTTCTGCTTGTTTTTTATCTAGTAAGACAATCTTAAACTCTCATGAAAAGAATAAAACAGTACAAATATCAATGTGTTTGCATAGTCATTCACAATTACAGAAAGTGGCTCCTGAACACCCTTTGATATTTCCTATTGTTTCTTTCTATTACAGTAGTGTCCTCATTTAAGGATTTCTCCATTTATCAGCACTTTAAAAACAAAAGGATTTCAAAAGCTCACTTGTTGTCCTGTCTCTTTGGCATATTCTTCTATGCCACACATATTTGCAGAAAAACTAATACTCCAAGTTCCCTGGATCTGTGCACCCACAGAGCCATGCAAGCTGGCTATATCAACACCAGAATCAGGTTCTCTTGGTGTGTTTTTGATTGTAAAAATATTTAGTTTATTCTGTGAATGTATTTTAAATTAAATATTACTCTAAGGATTTTTCTTACCAATCTCACAATAAAAATCATTGAATCAGGAATGCTGAATGTAATATGCAGTAGCTACTGTCAATTAGAATCATAGAATCATAGAAGTGACTAGATTGAAAAAGACCTATATGATCACCCAGTCCAGTCTTCAACCCAACACTACCAAGTCCACCCCTTAAACCATATCCCTAAGCACCTCATCTAATTGGCTCTTAAACACCTCCAGGGATGGGGACTCCACCACTGCCCTGGGCAACCCATTTCAACACCTGATAACCCACTCAGCAAAGAATTTCTTCCTAATATCCAAGAGAAACCTCCCCTGATGCAGCTTGAATCCATTTCCCCTTGTTTTATCGTCTGTTGTTGGGTTCAACAGGCCTACTCCCACCTCAATACAACCTCCTTTCAGGTAGCCATAGAGAGCAATAACGTCTCCCCTGAGCCTCCTTTTCTCCAGGCTAAACAACCCCAGCTTCCTCAGCCGCTGCTCATAAGACATGTGCTCAAGGCCCTTCACCAGTTTTGTTGCTCTTCTCTGGACACACTCCAGTGCCTCAATGTCCTTCTTGTGGTGAGGGGCCCAAAACTGAACACAGTGCTCGAGGTACAGCCTCACTAGTGCTGAGTACAGGGGCAGGATCACTTCCCTGAACCTGTATTATTTCACCATACATTATTTCAACATGCCTTGTTCTTCAAAGTCCTGAGATTAAATCTGTCTGGAGTCTCTGCTTATGAGGCTGTTGATGATGTTATTCCTGTGCTGCAGATGGGAACCAGGATCTCACCTGTCAGCACTCATTTGCTGTGATTTACCTGAGGCAGGGGGCAGCCCCTTAGGACTCCCCTGCAAGGATACGTATCAACTGTGTTTACTGTGCATATGGTCAGCTCTGTTTGGGAGCCATGTGAGAGCTCCCTTTCAGTTGACCCTGACCCTTACTTCCCTTCCTAACTAAGCACCTTCCAAAACATAGGTTGTGTACTCCAGTCAGTGGACTTTGCTCTGAGATGGTTATTCTTCCTTGAGTTATACTCAGTGCACACTCAAATAACCCATCTGACTCTGCAAACTAGGCCACACTGCCCTGCCCTTGGCTACATTTAACCAATGTTTGCAGTCTCTGGGTGTTTTATCAACCAGACTTTTGCCACAGAACCTGAATTTGAAGGTTGTGACTTTCCCAGGCGTGAAATCTGGATGAAGTTGATGTTTTTGAAAAAAACAGGAGCTTTCTTGTGCTTGATGGCCTGAGGCATTTGGGTAGGTGTAAGGGGAGATAGCTTTAAATAACATCTTCAGCCTTGAGTTGTTGCAGGAGAGCTTCTTTTACCCTCTACTGCCTTCCCAAGCCACTGCAATGACATATTTACACCTCAGGCATCTAATGCTGATTTCTCCCATGTAAGACCCAGAAGAAGGCTACCAAGAGCAAGGGATATGCTGATTGCAACCTGGATTCAAATCTGCGATGAGAGTATAACAAATCTGTAACAGTAAGGCAAAGTAGTGCTTGAAGATGCTGTTGGACCATGATCATTTACCCTGCACATTACCCAGAGGTGCCCGGAGGTAGAAGGCACTGCAGTTGTTCTTCCATATCTTTACTCTTTTTTCATATCAGGCTGGCATTTATTACGCTTTGGTTACTAAAGCCCTGGAGAGCAAGGATATACTCTCTTCTGTGATAGAATCCTTAATCTGAGTTGGTTTTCAATTACTGTTACAGTAAAGGCAGTTTTACTCTTTCATATGTAGCAATGCAAATAAGGGGGAGTAAGTGCAAAGGCTTCTTACTGAAGGAGGCCAGATAGTGGTTAGCAGTGACACTCATCCAATGAGCACAGACAAAGGGACTGATTGAAATGCTGGGGGCTGAATTGTGGGCCCCGAGTTGGAGTTGACCTGTGGATGAATCACAACCTAGTAGAATGTTTTGTTTTCCCCCACTGGCTTCAGGTTCCAGAGGCAGAATCTGGCCCACCTGTGTCTCTGTGTATCTGTCCTCACCCAGGTGGTCATGGTTGGGGTAGTGGGCAAGGCCAGGGATACTTTAATCAGGAGCCGATCAGTTGGAGGAGCTTCCCATTGGGTGTGGCTTTTGTTTGGGCTGGTTGCATCTTGCTGAGCTCTCTTGGTGGTGCCCTTCCATGTGAAGGGTCAGTGAGGGAGCCATCTCTGTTCATCGTTTCCAGCAGGCAATGCTGGCACCACAGTGGGCAGTGGAGGAGCTGGACCCATAGGAACCTATGGCAGGATTGTTTGAAAGAAGACTTCTAAGGGGATGTTGCTGAATTCAGCATTGGCCTGTGGGATCAGGCAACTGATGGCAGCATAAAATGACGATGGCTGAACCAGCACAACACTGATACCTCTCTCCTTCTATCTAGCTGAGCTGCTGTACACACATATGTACATATATCTCATTTTTAGTATGACTTGAAAAAAGGAGGTTGAAATATATAAAAAACTATACAATTATACTTTAAGATTTGAACTGGGCATATGCCTCCATATGTTCAACCCTAGGCTTACCTTACCAGCTGCTTTCCAATCTGCAGTTCAGGTTTCCATTTGGTGCCAAGGTGGCTCTGCAAGAGCTGAGACTCATTGTAAATGATGGTCTTTATATTTCATTCTTCATTTGCACAAAGAGAAGCCAAAAGGCACAACACAGAAGCACAAAAATTGAGATGGTCTTTTGTACTTTCAGAGGGAGTGTAAATTGAAATGATTTACAAGAGATGACTCATTGGGATTTTCAGAACAGATCCTCATGGATGGGTGCAAACAGGTCCAAGTTCCTTTGCTCTATGTCTGGTTCAGAAAATATGGAGCTGTGCTAATGCTATGCTGGAGTTGACTTGCCTTGCCGAGAAGCTAATACAGTTGTGTGGCTTTCAAACCAAAGCTGGCTCATGGCCAACCAGCCTGGAGCACAGGCAGTGAGCTCATGTCTGCCTGCATCCACCCATGGAAACGAGGTGGTAAAGGTTGCTTTTAACATAACTGCAAGGGTACTGTTTCTATATGTTCCAGGCCTTAACAAGTATCACACTTAGGAACCATGTCTTTGGGTTTGCCTTGACCAGAAAGAGCAAGTGATGTATGGCACATTCCAGGGAATATGAGCTGAAGGTAATAAAGGAAAAGAGAACATTTGAATTTCTGAAACACTATGAAAACCTGGGGTAAACTCCTTTTTAAGTATGACTTATTGGGTGACAGTGCTACCTAGCAGCAGATGTAATCCTGAAGTTTTAAATGTTCTGGTCTTTTTTCCAAAATGAACTCTAAATGAGTTTCAGAATTGTTTTGTTTTCTTCCAGTATCTTCTGCTTTTGATCCTCTATCTCATGACAAAACTGAGGGTTCTAACTGAAGTTTCAAACACTTCAAAATCTGTTACTTGTGTCTTTGTAAAATGTTGTTAGAGTCTATTTCTATATAACCAGACAGCAATTCTAGCTTCCTATAGTTCTAACATCACAAAAAAGAATTTCAAAAGAATAACTTTCCATACTGTGTTAGCTTTAATAAAGCAGACAAAGAACAAATGGGCATCTATTTCCTAGCATTTTTCCACTATTTAGTCATAACCTCTTTTGGAATCATGAGGTTCCTCTCAAAATACTAAATACTTCCAATTAAAAAAGATCTGCACTTGAAGCGTGCATCACTGTCATGAGGCCACCAAGCAGATTTCCAAAAAATGAATGCTTAAAAAATGGTATCAATTTACTGTCAAATTTTTGTCTAATTAGATTGAGTACATTAGCCTGATAAATGCACAGATACTTCTTAAAACCTCTCCTAAGTGGGAAAATGAAGTTGATTTCCAAAGAGTAAAACAGGTTATAATTTCATAATCTCCAAATCATTAATAAAGCAATAACATTGCCTCGGTTTGGACTGAGGTACCTAAAAAATTGTCCTCTTAAAGAGTAAGAATTATCACACTACTTCCGTGGAGAGTGACACCAAAATGCAAAGATGGCTTAGGGGCATGATGCTGTTGCCTGAATGAGAGTTCTGAAATTCAGATCCAACTGAAAAGTGGAGAGTCCCGGTTTTGAAGTGTTTCTGAGATGGTTTGACTCCTCTAGGTGAGAAGTCAATGAATTTTTATCACAAAGACTCCTCCAGACCTCCCTGTTTCAGAGTAGTTGTACACCACTGTTGTGGGATCTTCTTCTCTTAGTTGCTCAAAATTTCTGGCTCTCCAGTCTGGTTGAATGGTGGTTTCTAATTGTCACAAGGTAAAAGACACTAAAGAGCATATAGACAGCCATAATGGACCTGTGATCCATTATTTTTGTCTGTTAATAATATTAATAAATAATAAATAAGGGATAATGGCCAGCGTTTTTAATCAACATGTAACAAATCTCTCTGAAACGCTACAGTATCGTCATAGAAGACATCACAGCAATGATAATTGTTCTGGGCTATGAAAAGCAACATCCTTAACCCCATGATACATTCTATTCCATCTAATGCAGACAAACTTTATCCTTATGAATATTAATATTCTTTTCTGAACTCTGTAAAAGCTCTGGACATACAATGAGGCCTTGAAGTAGCAAGTATCTGTAATATGTATCTTCTAGGGCATCCAGTCTATTAGCATATTGGTTTTTAAGTCCTTTCATTCTTGTTTTACATATGAAGGGCAAGAACATATAGTGATAGTTCTGAACCATTTGTTTTTTATTACCTCTATCGTGTCCACTATATATCTCTTAAAACTAAAAACTTTCACACTTCTTATACTCACATTTCAGCCAGGGTCTCTTAATTTTCTCCCCTAAAAAAGCTCCCAAAAGCTTTTTTGAGATGCTGAACAGAACAGGATGTTCACAATGAGTGCTTATGTTCTCACAACAGTAGCATGTTTTTAGCATTGTATTATAGCAACACAGTATTTTATTTATTAAGCAGACTGCAGTTGAGGACTGATCAGAAACAGTGTTCCTATGAGTACTGGAACAGGTTTCCAGCCTCTCATCCTCCCACACTAATTTGATTTTAGCAGAGCTAGCTGCGATTCTACCATGCAGCTGGTATTAAAATGAATACTTTATCCATCTATATGAAAAGAATGTAGCTCATTATCCATCCACACATCATTAGGAATATCCTTACACCAAAGGATTCCAATGACCTTCTGAAGCCAATATCACATCTTTCAAAGGCTGAACTTGCCTGTGTTTCTGAGACTTGACTGAACAATGATTAGCAAATTCAGGGTATTTCATTGTATATATATATGTCAATATTGTGATGAGCATTATAGCTCATAACAAATACCTTACATTGGAGATCAGGCATGAAGTTCCATAGTAATAATAACAGGTCTCCATTGGGTTTTTTCTGGATTAAGCCAGGATTTGATCCTGAGTGTTGGAACAGGGCAAAAGGATGGTAGATCAGCAACCTTTATGAAAGTCTGTTGTTACCTACAGAGGACAGTTGGAGTTGCCTAAAAAGGTATGGCACACTTGAAGAGCATTCCTGGGAATACACTGGAGAACTGAATTTACCCTATGTACATGGATAACCCCATTAGCATGGAAGAGGAGCCAACAGGCAACAATACAGATGAAACAGCTCCTAGATAGGGAGCTCCAGTATTTTCTACAAGTCTTGTCAATGAGAGGGAGAGCCTCCATTCAATATGACTAAAAAAATTAAGCTTTTGTGGATTGTCATAGTAGCTGAGCTCCCATGAGCCATCAGAATCACAGGCAGATGGCACAGTGCTTTGCTCAGATCTGCTCAAGCACTCCTTGGGCATTGAGGGCTTGGTCTCCTGTTATGCTGGTAGATGCTAGCGGAAAGCACCCTGGTAGAGACATGGAGATCTCTCTCCCCTCATGAGTTTTTTTGCCCAGACATCTCTCTGGTTTTGAAGCCTCCTGCATTTACTGTGCATAACCCTGGCCAGCCTATTCATGAGTTAAGCCTCTGCAGCCCTGTGAGTGGCTCTGTTGCTGGCCCAAGTATCTTCTGGTCAATCCAGCAGAAGCTTTATACTCTGCCATATTCTCCAGCAGCACTGATAATATTTGAGAGCACCAAGAAAAGAAGATCATAGAATCATAGAATCATTCAGGTTGGAAAAGACCCTTGGGACCATCAAGTCCAACCATCAACCCTATTCTGCAAAGTTCTCCCTAAACCATATCCCCCAACATCACATCTAAATAACCCTTAAACACATCCAGGGATGGTGACTCAACCACCTCCCTGGGCAGCCTATTCCAGAATCTGACTACTCTTTCTGTGATTTTTTTTTTCCTAATGTCCAGTCTAAACCTACCCTGTTGCAGCTTGAAGCCATTCCCTCTTGTTCTATCGCTAATTAGCTGTGAGAAGAGACCAGCACCAACCTCTCTACAACGTCCTTTCAGGTAGTTGTAGAGAGTGATGAGGTCTCCCCTCTTCTTCCTCAAGCTAAACAGTTTCTGCTCCTTCAATTGCTCTTCATAAGATTTATTCTCCAGGTCCTTCACCAGCTTTGTTGCCCTCCTCTGCACTTACTCCAGCACCTTGATATCTCTCTTATGTTGAGGTGCCCAAAACTGGACACAATACTCAAGGTGTGGCCTCACCAGTGCTGAGTACAGGGGGACAATCACCTCCCTACTTCTGCTGATCACACTATTTCTAATACAAGCCAGGATGCCGTTGACTTTCTTGGCCACCTGGACACACTGCTGACTCATATTCAGCTGCTTGTCAATTAGAACCCCCAGGTCCTTTTCTGCCAGGCATCTTTCCTGCCACTTCCCCAAGCCTGTAGCACTGCATGGGGTTGTTGTGGCACAAGTGCAGAATTTGTTGAAGCTCATACCGTTAACGTCGGCCCATCGATTCAATCTATCCAAGTCTCTGTAGAGCCTCTCTTTCCTCATGTAGATCAACACTCTCACTTAACTTGGCGTCATATACAAACTTACTGATGATACACTCTATGTCCTTATCAAGATCACCAATAAAGATGTTAAACAAAAATGGTCCCAACACTGAGCCCTGAGGAACACTACTTGTGACTGGCCACCAGCTGGATTTAACTCCATTGACCACAACTCTTCGGGCCCATCTGTCCAGCCAGTGCTTGATCCAGCAGATCATATGCTCCTCCAGGCTGTGAGCAACCATGTTTTCCATGAGAATTCTATGGGGAGCAGTGTCAAATGCTTTTTGAAAGTCTAGGTAGATAATATCCACAGCTTTTCCCTCATCCAATAGTTGGGTCATCTTGTCATAGGAGATCAGGTTTGTCAGGCAGGACCTGCCTTTCATAAATCCATGCTGGCTAGACCTGAGCCCCTAGTTGTCCTTTATATGGCTTGTAATGGCACTTAAGATGATCTGCTCCATGACTTTCCCTGATACCTATCTACAACTCTGTTTCACCTAATGAAATAAGTTATTCTAATTAAAAATTTCTAGAAGGCTTCTAGAAATTTTGCCCTTGTAATTCCTGTCTGAACTGTGAAAGAGCTGTGAGTGTGCTGCTGTAGTTGTTAACACTGTAACTGGGAAACAGTGGAGTGTCATTTGGCCATGGGATAGTGTCGTACAGGACCCCGAAAAAAAGGGCTTTTATACAGTGAAAACATTTCTAGGAGAGCATCTATATGTGTCAGGCCTCTTATTCTTATCTCCAATCATAATTATCACATCAGTTTAACCGGATTACTAAAAGTAACGTGTATATGGGCTGGTGATTTTAATAGTGGCATGGTTACAGGAGACTGACAGGGCACTTAGGATGTGCTCAAGGGGTTTATGAGTAACTTTATTTTTCTTTGTACCACTGAAGGAAAGGTTGCAACTGCACTTTTGAAGAGCAAATTGCTAAGTGGAAAGTGACATGAAACTGTTGCTTTTTTTTCTCTAGATAAAAAAATCAACTCTAATTTTATAACTGCCACCTGTCCAGCCAAATATCAATATTACATGGTAACTCTTAGAGAAATGCTGTTAGGATCAAAGTGGGCAGAAATGACAAAAAGCAGGGTGCTGTCACAATCCAAGTCAGGTGATCAAGTGCCTGAGCTTCAAAAATTGTTTTTAGTAGGAAAGCTGGAGTTAAAAAAACTGAAATGAAGGATATGCCACAGCAACTGTCAGAGAGCTACAGAATATAAGATCATCTCAGTCCTAAGGTCCCTTGTGTGAGTTTATGAAGTGAGGGACAAAAGTGACAGTGGATAAGGAGTAGACAGCAGAGGAAGAAGCATGATCTTGAAAAGAATGGGCAGAGCCACAATGTGGTTCAGCAGACACTCACAGGGAATGAATAGTCTGAGGCAGTCTGAGTCTGAACGTTACCATAAAATCACGTAAAAAGCAGTACTGGGCCAGGTCAGATGTCCGTATCTTCTGTGTGGCAAACAGGAGCCACAAACACAAACAAGAAGATAATGAGCATCTGCAGTTTGCCCCCTACTACTCCCTAGCCTCAAGCTATTCTCATCCTAGGGATTTCCCAGGTTTGATTCCCAGCACCCTCCCAAGGTGTTCATCCCACAAACTCTCGGGAACCAGGGAAACTTGCTTGCTATAGAGGCAGATTCTCCTTTATTTCTTCATTAATAATAATGTTCCTGTCTTAAAATATCATCACAGGTATTGTTTAAAGTTGTGCTTAGTTGATAACATCATATTCTGCTCTTGTTCTGTGTATGCACTATGATGTCTACACCTACACTAATTAGATCTAGATATGCACATATACTGATGGATATAATATGTGTTATGAAGTAACAAATTTTAAAATGCCATTAAATAAAGTTCCTAGAACAGCCTATTACTGAATTTTTAAAAAAAAATATCAGAACAAAGCCAAATAATATTCAAGTCAAGACTCACACTAAACAGAGCCAAAGATGTCAGAATCTGAAATTTTATTCTGAACATACGCTGCTCTGAGAGTATATAGCTGGGGAGACTCAAAGAAAGCCAACTAAAATTATTGCTGTTTGTATAATGCAATATTGATTACATTTACATTACAGATGATTGCTATTGTTACAGAATGCAAGTAATCAGGTTAAGTTCAATAACATCCAGTAGCACAGTCCTGTTTAAAGGAAGACTAATTTCCTTAAGAAGGTGAATCCATTGATTTTCCAGCTTTGCTTGCCACTGTTAAGAAATCAAAGTTTTATAAAACTCTCAGCATATCCTCTTTCTTACATTGATTTGCTCTTTTCTGTAATCCAGGAAGATGTGACACATTTTTAAAACCCTTTCTTTCTATATTCCCATTAGTGAATAAAAAATTAACTTTGTGGATTAAATTTACAGACATGAAGCAAAGAAAGACAGCACATCTCATTTTAGAAGATGAGTACTTCAGTTCAAAGCGTCTCCTTCCTGAGTGGATTCAACAAGTTTACAAAGTAATGAAGCATTTGTGTTCAAAGTCTCTTCTCTTAGGAATACCATGTCTCTAAGGGTACTTGATGACGTTTGGAAGAAATATAATTTCAATGAGCAATATTTCAGCAAAGTGATCTGGCAGAAAGAGACTGCAATGGATTTGTACATGAAATGGCCAGAAAATGTCACCAAGAGACAAAACCGGACTATGGGTTCATGTATACTGATGCATCAGAAAAATCTCCCTTTTATAGTGTAAAATACCTATGAACTAAACACACTCTTCCTTTCCAGAAACTCTACTTAGGCAAGTCAAAGCTATTAGAATATATATTTAAACTATTATATGCTTTCTGGACAAGAAGATCCCATTTTTCTACACATAGAATGTAATAGGATACCGATATGAACAGCAGCAAGTTCAAATTTTTTTGTATCTCCAGTCACTATTTAAATTCTCATCTGAAAGGTGTTGGGTCAGCAGCAAATGGGGCTATTTTCAACCCTAGGAGTACCAATGTCAGCCTCACATTAAAAAAGAAGACCAGGCAAAGAAACAGTTGCAAAGACCAGCTGAGGAAGGCTTAACAGAACTAAAGAAAGAATGGCTCATTTATAATGCATGAAGCCCTTTGGCCTTCATTAAAGGATAAGTATGCTGTCTCAGATACTGTCTTACCTCACCCCAGCATCTAAAGTCCTTGGTTTTGGAAAATGCCCAGATGAAGGTCACAATGTTATGTACGGGTAAGAAGGAATGTGATAATGGCTTTGAGGTTGTAACTTGCTCAGCCTACAGGATTGTAAAGGGAATCCAGTTGGGATACACAAGCACCCATAAGAGAAGTGAGCACTAAAACGTCCTGAAAGTTACATCAGGTGCCACCATCACAAAGCCCATGGTGCGCGTCTGTGTGCAGTCAACAGTGAAGGTGACTGAGGATGGAGGAATATGCTCTGACAGGAAAACAATACCATGAAAAGAGACAGTCCTCAGGCAGAGTGTCTGCTCAGGGGTGTGCAACTGGGATGTGTGTTAAAAATCAATTGTTGGTTGTTACATGTGTCCCCACAGAAATGTTTTGAGGTGAAAACCCCTGGGGAACATCTGACTAGCTGGTTGGCTTTGCTGCCTGACTGGTCATTGCAAGGTAAAGGGTAGGGAAAAGAAAAAAAAAGCCCCAAAACGTGGAAGCTCACGGTTTTGAGCTAAATCTGGAAATTCTTATCTAAGAAAAGTCAAAGGAGGTCAAAACTAAATCTGTCTAAGACCCAGGGAAGAATGTCATGATTCAGGTCTTGACCCAGAGCCAACTGAAGCCTGTGGGTTATGGACTGGATGTGCTATTGTAAGCAACAAACAGGATGTTACCATGTCCATTAGGGTTGCAGAAACTTTGAATATTAGACTGGAAGAAATAACTTGGCTCATCACTTCCCATTCCCTTTCTATCATAGTCAGCCATGAAATGTAAACTCATTTATAAGTTCAGCAAAGGGGTTTTTATGCTGCTTTGGTAACTTCATTGTTACGTACAATATAAAATCAGCTGAGCTATGCCAAGAGGTGATGGAAAGGGAGTTAAGATGAATTAGAGAAAAAGTGACTAGATGTAACTGCCAGACAGTTACAGACAAAGTCTGTAATTAAGGTAAAAGGTGATCAATTGGTTATCAAGAATAATTTTTTAATTGCATTGAATTCACCAGATTTTCTGGGAATTTCCATACATCAGTGCATACATAGCAAAAGGGCATGGCACAGGATAGGAGTTAAATTCTTATACTGACAAGCTGAAACTAATGTGACTAGAAATATAATAATCTACAAATGCAGAGGACGTTGTAAAAAAAGTTGTTGAACTTCTAAAAAACCAAAACATTAAAATCAATTGCTAAACTGCAGGCCTGGAGAGCAGTGAATTTTAAATTGAAATTCATGAGGTAGTTTTAGCAATAATAAACTGATGAGCCTTCAGTGGGAGGCGTGCTATTTTAAGTAGCTGTTATTAAACCACCTAGATGAAAATTAGATGATTATAGAAATGGCGCTGATTTATGCCAAAGGAAAACCTTGCTTCCAACTATAAGGATTCATTAAGGTGTCAACAAATTGGTGGGTAAAGAAGCACTGGCAGATATAATTATGCAGATTTTTCTTAAAGTTCCTCAAAGAAGCTATTAAAGAAAACCAGGCACCTAGAAGGTGAAAGGTAATATTCTGCTATGTAGTGGAAATGGGTTGGGAGACAGCAAATACAAAGGATAAAGAGCCAGTTTTCATCTAGAAATGAGGTTAATAGTGAGGTGTTTGCAATGTATCTGCCTGTACTGAGGTTGTTTATTAATAATCTGACAGCAGGGCAAAGTAACAAAATTTGCAGATGATGCTAAGCGATTTAGATCAGTCAGGGATGACCTGTTGACATGACAAAACTGAACTGCCGGGTAATGTGTTATAAGTCTGATTCTTGTTCTGGTTTTCTTTTTCTTCAAGCAAAAGCAAAGTCATAAATATTAAAAGAAATAATGAAATTCCTTGCAGCACCCAACCGTATTCTAAATGAAGTGAAAACAGTTTCAGACCAAGATTTGCAAGTTATTACAGATGGTCCAGAAGAAACCTCTGCTTAATACTAATGAAAGCAAAAGGGGCTTGATGGTATTAAGAAAGGGGCAGCAAGCACAGGGCAGAATGCTATAAGGCTGTCATATCTCAGTCCTCATCACCCCCTCACTTTTAATAATGTTTACAGTTTTAGTCAGCCAGTCCACATCAAAAAGTAGCCAGGGAAGAAAACTGATTACTCCTAAAGAGCAACAGACATGATCTCCAGCAAGGAAATCCTTCCAGATGCTAAGAAAGATCAATGAAGACATTAATAAGAGGGAACAGAAGCTGAGAGGCTCATGAGAAATAAAGGAATGTTCTTCAGTTTTTAATAGAACTTTAATACAAGAGAAGAATCTTGTAAAGACTAACAGTTCTAAAACAGAAAAATAGCTATTAATGCACAATATGTAATGAACTTGTAGAATTTGCCGCAGAAAATATTGTTAAATAGCTCAGGATGATTGTCAAACTGAAAAATAAGTGTACCATCAATATTCAGAATAGATGAATGAAAATTTGGAAAAAAATGCATTTTTACAATGGTGCTGACTCTGAAACATGAGCTATCCACCATTCTAAGCTCTGTATAGAGGGTTAGGAAAATTATTTCCACTGTAAAGCTTTTTCATGTCCTTGTACAATACGTAATTATGGTTGTAGTGAGGGACGCATTTTGTCATAGACCTTTTTTTCTCCTCCATTAAAATAATCAGAGGCCTGTGGTACACTCCAGCCTTGGAGATCTATATTTTTATTTAATTATTTTGGAAATGATGCAAGGCAGCAATTGACCCTTAGCAGTGTTCAAAAGCTGTGTTTTAAATATGCCATCTGAATGGCAGTCAGGCAGTTATCTGCTTCCTTGACAGAGGTAATTTTGGAAAGACTGGATAGTACTTAATATGAGAACGTTATTTCTACTGTGCTATTATCATCAGTAACTTAGAATTAAATGAGAAGAAAAAGAAATATAGAGAAGCTCCAAAGAGAAATAGAAGAGTGTATGTGTCCTGAAGACTCAAAATGAATATAAAGGTCAATAGGACGAAGATGAGACATTTGAAAATTA
Source organism: Brachypteracias leptosomus (assembly GCA_013401335.1). Classification (NCBI taxonomy): domain Eukaryota; kingdom Metazoa; phylum Chordata; class Aves; order Coraciiformes; family Brachypteraciidae; genus Brachypteracias; species Brachypteracias leptosomus. Next base: position 183,199 of record VYZX01031043.1, on the reverse strand, counting down.
AGAAACACCTTGTATTAACAGATTATCACAAATTCCCATGGACAATCCAGGAAGCTGTTCTTTCCACCTTCCTTTCCCTTCTTTATTCTTCTTCCACTGCTGCCTGGTGTTTTAGGTGCACATTCAGATGTGAATCTTATTTTTGTAGATCTTGCATACAAAATAAATCCCATTGTTGTTACCCTTAAATGTATTTATCCATCCATTATCTCTGTTTGAACTTATCATTGACTTACAGAAAAAGAATCTAAAGTCCCATTTTCTTAACATATTAGACCTACCTTAAGGATATACCTTTATCAGAATTTATGGAGAAATTTAAAATTAAAGTGTCACTCATTATTTCTGTACTGACTGTATTGCATTTTACAATACAACCCAGGTGTCTTTGGAGAGATTTTGAGATGATTGAGAATATACAATACTGGTCTAGGTATTTCTTGTGGTGGGCTTCCTTTTGGATATCCTTTCTCTACCTTTCTCATTGGAGAGGCTGGTGCATCCCAGCAGGAGAGGTTGCTCTGGGTGTTGTCACTCCAATTGCCAACCTCTTGGTTCTGCAAATGGGCAAGCCTCCTGGACAAAATCCATGCCTGGCACGAAGCAGGAGCAACCCCAAGGACCCCGCAGGACTTTGCCCTCTCTCCCTGCCACAGCCAGAGCTCTGCTGTGCTGGTCTCCTTTTCCTCTCCTGCTCCTTCCCCACCACCCCAGTTTTGCAGCCCCTGGACTGAACAGTGCTCATTACCACAGAAGCACACACAGAGGCTGCTGAGCACCTCCAGAGGGCAAAAAAACAGCCCTACCTGCTAGTGAAAGTCTGCTCTGTGGGTGCTGGCCCCACCAACCCAGGCTGGTTATTCCCCCCACTGCCACTCGAGGCCATGTCCTCCTTCCAGAGACAGGCACCTGGGATGAACTGTGGGCAAGGCTAATCACAGCATGGGATAGAAAATTATTAGCAGATTCAGCCCTGTTCGAAGTGAAAAACACACTCATAAGCCTGCTATCCCTTACCAGAATGTCAGGCGTCCTCTCCCTTGGCAGAAATGCTTTGTGCTTTTAAAGCAACTGATGCCAAATTATTTACAGTTACCTATTTCTCTGTCATTTCTCTTCCCCGCTTATCCAGGCAAGCCCACTCTCTGCCAAATGTAGCGGGAGTCATCCTGTGCTGCATCTGCTACTTTTGAACATCATGTGACACCTCTGCAGAAGAAGAATCAAATGCTCTTTGGTTCACCCTAGTGTCATCCACTCTCATTTATGGAGGTGGAGGGCTCCACATAGAGATGGTCACTGTAATTTCTATTGTGCAGGCAGAGACCCGGCAGCGAGGTGACTTTCCCAAGGCAGTGCAACCTGTGGAAACCAAGGCTGCAAATCAGATGCTCAACGCCTCAGGTCAGGCTCAGCTGTTGGAAGTCTGGAGAGCCACCTGGGTTTGAGTGGGAAAGAGGCAAGGGATGGACCCTGGGTTTATGCTGCTGAGCTGGAGCTGTGTTGCTCTCCCCACCCCTTAGCATTCAGAGCAGGGGAAGAAGAAGCCCTTGTATACCAGTTACAGCATGGCTAGAGCTTGCCTAGCTCACTGAAGTTGAGGGATTGTATGAAGATTTATTACTTAGTGCTTTTTATCATGTTTTTTAATTAACACAATACATCAGTACCATTTTAAGGTATTTATAAACTGGAGTGGGAATATATATAAAATCCAGGACTGGGGGGGTTTATAAACCGAAGTGCATACTACTCTGCTCTGAATATGCAGTAATGAAGGCAGTGGGAGAGAAGACATAGAGGTTTCCACCAAGATGGACAGCTCTGACTATATAACCTGGCAAATAAGGGAATGCTCCTAGTGTCTAGGTGCAGGTGGTCACACATGGCCATGTCCCTCTCCCTTCCTAGGGCAGGTCAGGGCATGTCTTACCTCTTCCTCTTCTTTCCTTTCTCCCCAGCACACCTTCTCCATGCCAAGGAACTCACCTGTGCCTGGGGTGCAAGGGGGTGGTAACATGCTCATATCTGTTCCCACATCTGAATGGCCAGCAGCGCAGGACCCCATGGTCCACCCCAGCAAGCCCCTTGCCCTTGATCAATTCAAAGTGATTGCAATTCAAGAGAACCCCAAACAAGCACAATGCACTCATTTTTCATTCATTAGAGGTGTTTCCCTGCTTTCTGAAATCTAAATGGAGAGCAGACTACAGAAATCCTAAGAGAAACATGGTTTTGAGAGGTCATGCTGGGTGTGCACTTGAGACATGTCCTTTTTCTCTCCCTGAGTTTTCCACTGGAGGCTTTACCTAATGTTTCATATTGCACAAAGATTGCTCTGAACCTGCTTAACTGGTACAGTCTGCCTGGAGAAGTACCAGGACTTGAGGAGACTGTGTCAGAGGCAATATCCGCCGTGGCTGCAGCAGGGCTGAGAGCATGTTAGATGTTTCCCTCCACAAGCTCTCACTCTCCTGGGCTGCATCCCAGATCCCACACTCCAGAAAGAAGTAAGCTCTGCCCTCAGGGAGCAAGGTGAAGATACAGCTCTGAGTGGCCTTCTGATGCAGTTTTAACTTATTCGTTGAGCAACTCTGTTCAGATGAAGACAGCTTTATAGGTATTTAGAAGCAGGCTTCTAAAACCAAAAGTTTTTTCTTTAAATGGCTGTTACTGCACTCTTGAAAGTCTGTAAGGCCATTTGAATCTACCAAATAGCACAAGATAATATCATCATCCAGTAATACTTGTCTGCAGATTAATTTTGTTTTTCAAATCTGCTTATTCCTCATTATACCTATTTAGATGCAAGAGAGCCAGTCAGGTTCAGATGCTACCAACAGAGCCATCACTAGGGAATTTGGGTGTGTAGATGAGCAGGATCCATTTCAGACTTCAGCGGGATTTTAATGTTTTAATCACCATCAAAGGAGGTAGCATCATATTCTGAACTGTGGTAAATTAGGACAGTTCTGCATATTTCCAAATAATTATGGCATTTTATACCTCCTACCTGGTTTTATACTAGCTGAAGGTGTAAAGTAGGGCTGGAATTCAATGAAAACAACATGAATTTTGCTGTTAAGGTCAATGGGATCCCACCTTCAAGACTTTAAAGCAGCAAAGTACCTCAGAATTTATTTCAGTGTACCATTTTCTTCTTCCTAAGGACATTTTTTTTCTTTGATATTATATTTGAAGTGTTAGAAGAAACCTGTGGGGAGCAGAAAAATTGAAGTTTGGAGTTTGGTGTACTTTGACCTTTTTATGATGACAGAAGTCATTGTGGGGAAAATCAGTAGAATTCTGCAACCCAAATGAAAACTAAATCACTTACCTGTGTTAAAGGCACCAGACACACAGATCTGGCTCCGCTGCCAACAATTCCAGAGAAAAGGCTCTTGACTGGACTACCATCACAGAGAATCAGAGTTCTTTCCCAAAATACCAGAGATTACAATTTCCCTTTGTGTTAGAAACTGGCTAGCACTGAGAGTCTGGAGAGAATTAAACTGAACCTGGCTGATCAATACACAAAGCTTATGCCCCCATGTTTTCTTCTGGGTGGGGGAAATTCTTCGATCCATCATTGTTCAGCTTCATTCTTCAGTGAATTAACATCTCAAATGACTATTCAGGTCACAGAGGTTCAAGTAGCTAAGGCAGAGGCTGTTTTGCCTCTTGAGGACTATCGGGCGGCAGGGAAGGTAAATAAAGGGTTGTGTTTAATGTTTAAAAGAGCATACTAATGAACAATTAGCCAGGGGATTTAGGAGTAGTTTTTAAATCCACAAAAAAGCAAAGCTTCAAACACTTAGCAAACTGCCATCCAAGCGCTGTGATTTGGGTTAACACCCCAGTACACATCTTAGAAAGGCAGTAGTGATGGTGATGGTAAATCATGATTGTAACAGCTTCTGATGGGAAGTGGTGAAAAAAGGTTTCAGGTGTCTTGAAGAGAGCAGATAATCTTAAGCAAAGTAAGTCTGCAGGGCAAGGAATCATCTAGACTAAAGTATTTTCCCCAAACTCCAGACTTTGGCTCACATCTTTAGACCCTCATGGCTGCGATGTTACTGTTTGTAATATAGGAGATGTGGGAAGAAACAGAGTCATCTGGTGCAATGAGATCAATGCAGTCTTACAATACTTTGGGTGCTGTTAAGCTCTTTGAAGAGAGCAGATCATATTTGAGAGAATATGGCTTGTTGTTATTTAATTCCTTAGTTATAGTGGGTTGAGAAACAAATCACACAGTTATGCCGCACAGTTATGCCACATGTTGGTCACAGCATTCCTACTGTGAATAAATAAATTGAAAAGAAGGAAATGTAATTTTAGAGAAACAGCTTATTTCTGCGGTGTTTTAGAAATAACCTCTGGAGACAACATTAGGCAGTACCATAGGATTGGCTTTTCACTGTGTCCAAATTTAGACAGTACCCTTGCTACTGAAATGAAAAGCAGAAGGAAAAAAAAAAGAAAAAGATGGTACATGCACTTGAAAAAAAGCAACTATGTTCTAGGTTACTGCTCTTTTAGTTTTTAACTTTCTTGTAGAGGTCAGGCTATTGGAGTTTGTAGCTCTATTGCAGGAACATATCCTGCTTCTGAAATAAGCTTCTCCAGCTTTGTAGGAAGCTTAGTTTAAAAGCAATCTTTCCACTGTGCCATTGCCTCCTAAGCCATCATCAGAAATCTGAAAAGAAGTTTTAAATATTTTCTGCTGATACTATCGTATCAATGAATTATTCGGCTGCTTTGGAAAGAAGGGCATCCAGTGTTGCCTGTGAGTGACAGTAGCTGCTAATTAGCAGTTTTACTTCCTCCCAGGTTGCCATTTCCTAAGTCATACTCATCAGCCTCTGAGATGCAGTATCCTGCTACAGATTTTTCTCCTAGTGAGAAAGGCTCAGTGCCTTGGAAAATTCTCATTTTTCACCTGGAATGTTATGGGAAACAAAAACTGTTTGGTCTACAAGGAATGCTATAATTAAAGCTGAGGTGACAAACTGGAAGTGAGGGTTTCCAACACACACAACACCTTGGGCCAAGGATTTAGCTGGCCTATAGGCATGCAACTCAATTAACATCTTTATCACCCTTTTACACCTGATGATTTACCTTTTTATGTAGCTATGTACTTTACACATTCAAAGAGTACTTGAGAGTTAAGGAAGTTTGCCTGTTTGGAGGGTTTTCAAGTCCACCATTATCTTGCTTCATTTACATTTCCTCCCTTTAAGTGATTCCAGTGTCTACTTTCTATCTTACAGGAACACTTTCTCAAAATATGTCACTAACTTTAGTTATTTTTGCCTCACAGTGCAACCTGTGAGCTGGCATTATTCTTATTGCACACACACAGGATGAGGGGCAAACAAATAAAAATAATCTGCCTAGAGTCATCCTGGAGACCTGCCTCGAACCCAGCAGCAAACCTGAAGCCCCAGGCACCAGGATGAGCCAGAGGGGGTTAGTATTTGTGTTAAGAACCTCCAACCACAGGCCCTGAGAAAGAGAAAGGATCCAGGCTAAAACACTTCGCTCTGGAGCTCTGCTCTGCTTACTTTCTGAAGTGACACCTGGCCAGCTCTGCAGCCAACTCTGTTGTACCGTGAGTAGAAGGCTGTCCAGGTCTGCAGCTACCCCCCATCCCTTAACTGCTGCAATACCAAATGGTATGGAATGGCCTGAGGGTGACTGTAATCCTTGCAAGCTCCACAGCTGGTTTGCAACAGCCTACACTCTGTATCCAGGATCAGCTCTCCCAGAACAAGGCTGCTTTATACCAGTAACAGTCTTGCTAGTCTGCAGTTCATATGAGTCCTCAACCCTCTCATGCTCAGAAGAGGGAAGAAAAACTGTTTTTAGGGCTGTCAGTCTAGAACCTCATAGAAAAACCCTTTAGCCCCTAAGTCTTGAAACCAATCATTCTTTGTACTGAATCATTTTAAAATTAATCACAATTGAGAAAGCTAAGCAACTTAGAAACCTTCTGTACCTGTAACTCACAGAAGTCATGTTAATATTTCAGTACTTGGCACTAAGAAGAACTGTGGCATAGTGTATAAAACAGGCAAACCTTCATTTTTTCCAAAGATATAGCTGCTGACTAGCATGACAGAAGCAGACTCATCCTCCGATGTTTGTATTTGTGTCAAGAAGAGGTGATCAGTAGATTCACAATTTCAGATGATAAAACTCCATTAAGCTGTTGCATTTTACAGAAGTTTTTGTTCTTTTCCTGTGTTGAAGAAGCAGATCTACCCAATAACAACTAGGAATGAAGCTGTGGTCTGAAGCACTGGAGTCATGCCATCTGGATGAAGTGACTAGGGCAGTGACTAGTTATCTGCTTCCTGACTGGAAACTTGTGTCTCTACCAGGTCAGGACAGGGTCAGGTAAACCTGTTCCATAGGCTGGGTTTTACTTATTATCAGCAGTACTAACTTGTGCAGTTAGCGAGAAGTCTTGTAGGGAAGCATGTTACTTGTTATGAGCCTTTGCCTTTTGTTTCATAATGTTTGTTTAATCCTGAGGGATGCGGCCTGTCATTGAAAAATCTAATATATGAGCTTCAACTTTAAAAATACAGCCCCATTCTGTAAATTCCAGCCAGGTGTATTTGGCTACATTTCATTCACTGTTCCCTATGAGACTTCTCTCTCATATTTTTCACAAGCAAAAATGTGAGGGATAGTTTACTGTATTGCTGTACTGTAATGTAATTGCTTTTTGGGAAAGCTTGAATGAATTTGATCAACACAAACCAGGAAATATTTCTCAGAACTCAGGCAGACTTCTCTGCAAGAAAAATGTTATGTAAAAAAAAACCCCAAAACTGGCAATGCAGGCTTTAAACCTGCAGACAGCCTAATGGAAGGAGCTTACAGAGACATGCCTTGAACACTCTTTTCCATGTGCACTGGGCATCAGTTGATGGTGTTTAATTCTTACTTCTGTAGCCACAGTATTTATTTTCTGGATGATTACCATATATTTTTTGTGTTTTAGATCTGTTTACCTTCACAGTCTGCTGACAAGATGCTTGGAAATAGTATAACTATTCCTTTTTGTTCAAAAGTGTATTGATTTCTAAACAACATTGTTGATAGCTGACAGTTTTTGCCCAGAGCTTGATGTAGATGGTGCATGAAACATCAACTGCTGACTGCTGGACTGGTATTTATTTTTAGACTCTACCTTATGAACATGTCCATGATTCATAGTTAGGGATTTTAAAAAACCAGGACTTTTCATTCTGACAAGCAAGGTGAGTCAGATGTTGAATGTGAGAAAACTGATTAAAACAGTCAAAATAAGGAAACAAAAGGGCAAACCATATTAGTTTGATACTTGATCTCTTGCAAGACTGCATTACTATTAGTCAGTTATTACTTATGCAAATGCATGGTTTTCTCCCTGTATTTATATGCTAGATTTTTTTCTCGCATGAGGGAATACTTAAGCTCCGAACTGAGACTGAAGCCTCAGGATACCTGCCTCTCAATATATATGACAATAAGAATATGGTCTAGCTCTTGTACTGGAGTGGGTCAATACCTACACTCCCATTTGATGTTGTCAGCAAAGAACAAATTTTACAATACAGATGGGAATTAAACTTGCACCTCTTGGTCTTGGTCCACACTGACCATCCAGCCAGACTTTTCCCTTTCTAGCTTCTTGGCATGCAGAAGTTGAAGCCAGGGATCTCCTCCATCCCTAGATGAGCTCCTTCCCCAAGAATATCTCTGTCTGTGGCTCAGATAAGCCAATCCTACCAGAGACTTGCTGGGATGAAAAGGGGAGTTTTTACTCCTCTGTTCCTTTCTCCTTGGCACTTCATATCACATGATGTAAATTTAGAGACTGGGGTAAAGCTGTTGTATCCTTGCTTGTGCTGCAGATATGCACCAAAACCACACAAACAACCAGTACCATACATGGAGGGACTCTGCTTCCCGAGTGCATAAACATGGATCTGTTCTGCTCTCAGAAGAAAGTAACCTCTGTGGCCTTTTGTGGCTGGGATTGAACAATTTAAATAGCAACAATTAGAGAAGAAAGAGGGAAACTGCTGTCACTGCAGTCCCATTTTCAGAAATGAAGGTACTATGGTAAAATGCTGGCGTGGAAACACTTCTTATGTCGCTCATTCCTAGAGTACCTTCCAGGACAGTAACTGTAATGCAGGAGAATTAAGCCTACACGTGGTTCACAGTGACCCAGTTTCATCTTATGCCTCTGATGAGGATTCTTCACAAGATCAGCTGCAAAAATCAGTACTTACATATTGAACTTTTTAATCCTGAGAGCTGCAATGTACTTAGAAGACAAGTAATTTATCTTTTCACTAAATCCTGGCTTCTTGAGAGTGCACATGAAGTGCATTAGTGTTCAGCACTAACTTCCAAACATCCGAATGATGCCAGTCTTGCATATTGTCATTACTAACAGAGAAAGGTGTCCTCTTCATGTGCATTAGCAGTCTTTATGAAATCAAAACACCTGTAGCATTGAATGAACAACCTAAGCGGCCAGGTGATTTTTGCCTTGCTGTTGTGTGCCTTCTCGTTGTTTGGCACTGTGTAGCCTCCTTGTTTTGTTCTAAGAAGCACTGAAAATAGAGCCCTACTGCTCTTCTCAGTTCACATAGAGTCTGGGGACTGCTCTAACTATGAACAGTTGGAGCACATTGCTCAGGAATGCCCCTGGCACTGTTTATTTTATAAATACAGTCATAGCCCAAGTCTGTCCTTAAGGGCAGACCTTGAAAGATAGCATAGATGTACGTGGTAAGCTCTGAGCAGGATGGAGTGTGGGCAGAAGGGGTGCTCTCTGCCATTCTCTCTGCCCATTCCTGGGCAGATGTCTTGGGCATTGTAAGTGTTTGCTGGTTATTTCCACTGTAGAAAAGTGATGGCTAAAGCTTTTGACATAGACACAAGATGCCATGTTTTGTGACATCTTTTCTCCTTGCAATTTGACCCTTTGGAAGCCTTTCTTGAAGCTGATGGCTCCAGAAGGACTCACAGGGATAGCTGAAGGCAAATATGCCTGAGAATCTTTTTTTCTGGTTCCTAATAATGACAAAATTCCCACTGATGTGAAGGAACTTCTACCGTTGATAGATTTACTGTACTGTACATTCTTAATCCCAGGTTCCTCAAGGCAAGAACATCCTCATTTACTTGCATGTTCTCCATTTGCTAACAAACAATCCATTTTCTGATTTAAAAGCAAAAATCTTTAAGGAATGACTTTTTGAAACAATTCAGCTGAAGAGAATGTTTTCCCCAGCATTCATGCAGATCCAAGTTCTGAAAGCACTATGCTAGTTTTTTATTAATATTCAGCTCTCACTTTTATCAATCTCTTCTCCAACACAAAAGCTCATCTGCAACCTATTCATATCTCACCTTGGAGCTCAGATCAGCACATCTGTTGCTTGTAAGTGGGGTTTGATATCAGTGGGAGATGGATGACCAGTGAGAGATGATCATCCACCTAATTTATCATTTTAAGGTGGAGAAAACCTGCCCAGCTGAATACGCAGCTAGAAAGTGTACATGTCCCTTAAGTAAATAGACATCTGTTTGATTTTCCTGTTGGTCTGGAGGCAAACAAAATAAAAATCATGGGCTTTAGTTGCTACCAATAAATCTCCATGCACTCTTGTTGTCAAGGTGGGTAGATATTATAAATTCAGTGCTTCCGAAAAGGGTATACTGGGAACAAAACACTTTTTCTTTCATCTTTTCTGTCATTATTTGAACCTCTCCTGCAATTTGACTCAATATTAAAGCATATTACAGTTTGTTCTAGAGTTTATTTCATACTTAAGAATATGGAGGTGATATTTCTGGGATATGTATTTAGTTATGTTGCATTATACCAATTTGTCACTGTAAAAATTGGTATTGGTGAAAATACTTGGTGTTCACATGTCAGAATCTGCCCATCAGGGGATATTTTTAGAAGTGAGTGAATGGTACTTGCAATGACTTTTGTTCCCTTTCCTCTTACAGGAATAGGTTATGTTTGTTACAACAGCAGATGGTCACAAAAAAATTACAGTGCTAAGTACTTCTTCAGGTGACTAGACCCAAGATTTTATTCAAGAAAGCAAGTAGAAGCCCCAGTTTCACAGTCCTGGCAGTCTTGATAACAGATAGACAAGGACATATCTGGGCACAAAAAATATTACCGTATCCTCCCTGTCCTTCCAAGACTTTTAGAAGTGTTACAAGCACTTGTGTAGACACACTTGACAGAAATTGACTAGCTGAAGTCTTTTGTCGTTAGAAGTGCTTGGTATTTTGTGGCCAAATGTTGGCTTGCTCCTTGCAGGCTTCAACTTGGCACATTAGCAGAGCCTGGCTAGAGATGCTCAGTCTCACAGCAAGGCTTTCCAGTCCTGGCTTGCTGTGCTACCAGAGTTTCAAAGCTTCTGCTTAGCTGGAAGCACTGGCAGCTCTCACTCACTCCTGGCTGCAGGAAACACCGTAGATGATAGCCTCAAAAAAACTTGGCAGCAAATTTACTTGGCTTCACCAATTCGGCAACGTCAGATGCTGGACAACAATGAAAATTACTGAAGAGCTTGCTTGCAAATTATTGACTGAAGTCGTTCTGCATGAAAAGATACTTAAATAATGTTTTATGGATTTCCACACATAAGCAATAGAGGCTATTTTCAGTTTGTTAGAGGAAGAAGCTACAATTGTTAAAGCAGTTATTGCAAATACAGCATTAACAGTGCAATAAAGATTCCTTTGTTCTTTCAGAACTGGTGAAGTCAAGAGAAATGGACGCAAAAATAGGAAAAGAGCTAATCTGGGGTTATGGTGAAGGTGTATGGCTTCCTTATAGTCTTATAGTCAAAATCTTCCTCCACTTTAGGAAAGGATTACTCTGAGGTACAGGAATAGCTTGTACATGCACTCATGAACTTCAAACCTCTCCATTTCTTCTCTGCTTCAATGATTAGAAAGTAGATTAAATGGATATTCATATTCAGATTTCAGTGGTGTCTATTCCAGGGACTGACGTCTAAAGACCAAAGAAAGTCCATGGCAATATATTTCTCTTATCTGCTTGCCCTGATGTATATGAATGTGCACTTGAGAGTTCTCTACTGTCTAGTATACTGACCATCTTAAGAAAAATATAATTTTGCCCTTGCAAGCCTTGTTTTGTTTGTAAACAAACATACAGAAGGAAAAATGAATTGTGAGAATTATAACAAGTATGACTATTGAGGATGCCGCAGCATAAGTACCCAATAGAAACCTGTCATGCCCCTGTGGGGGCTGAGTTAGCACAATGTCTTCTTTCATTCATGAAGAGATATAAACTTAGGTACCTCAGTTATTGCCATGCAGTAGCTGATTAGTTTGCAGTATCAAATAAGTGCAGCTCCTGGGATGCTTTGTTCTGACTATTCCCATAATGCGTTTGCTTCACTTCTATTTTCACTATAATATGTTCCTTTTACTGGCCATTAGAGATGAATGAAAGCTCAGTTATCAGCACAGGAGTTACCTCTGGTGAAGGAAACATGTACTCAGAATAGAAGTATTGTGCCACCAGCTGTGTTAAATTGCTGCCTCTAAGCTATTGTGGGACAATTGAGGTCTGTTGTAAAATAGATAGCAGGAAGGCATGTGTGTTGCCAAGGAAACCCTTGGCTGTGAGTTTATTGTATAAATAACACTGGGATGGGGAAGATGTGGCTGACAGAAAAGTGGCGAAAAATGTAGAAGTGCCTGGCATGCCTCTCTGCCTTGGGGAGGGTCAGGAGCAGAAGCAGTGAAACAGATTTACATTTTCAAGTAGTTGACCTTTCTTCATCTGGGGAAAGCAAGGAAAGTAGGTCCATCATTCAAAAGTGATTGAGGAAGCAAATAGAGGCTGGAGGGTAGAAATATGACCATGATGGGCAAGTCCATGCATTGTAGGGTGGAGAAGGAAGAGCAACCCCTGCACCTTCTCATACTCACTGGAGGAAGAGAAGCTGGTGTAAACCACTGCTGGATTTGCCCAGAGCTACACAAGAAAAGTGGCAGATGATGTCTGTGGTAAGTGTTACAATGAAAAGTAGGGAAGTATGGGAAATAAAGAAAAGGAGAGAGAGCATAGTAATCCATCTAAACATTGAGACAGATCCAAACCAAGTGCAAGACATTTATGTTCTCCAAATATTATCTATGTGTAGCTTCTCCAAGGTTTGCAGACAAGATGCTACTAGAATGCAAAGCAAAGCAGTGGACAATGAATTCAACTCCCTGCAGCAAGTCACACCTATGCCATGATAATATAAGTGTGTGCAGAAAGCTTCTCTCTTCCTCTAGATCTTATGGATAGTGTCTGTAATTCCTCAGTAGTTTCAACAGCCATCAGTGAAATGGTCACATTAGCTTTCATCCATTTTATGTGCTTTACTGCTTTGTAGCTGCAACCTGAGAACTGCAGTGCTATGAGAAATAATAGGTAGTGTGGTCTAGCAGAGAAAGAAAAAAGGACTTACAGCTCAGGAAAAGGGCTGATTTCCTCCCTCCCAGTGACAGGAATAGGTTGCTTCACCTCTGCACACCTTACATGCCTCATTCAGTAAAATGGGACAACATTTCTTTATCTGTAAAGCAGTTTGTGCTTTATGGGTCAGAAGGGTGCTCTGTAAGAGTTGACAGTAGTATTAACTTCAGACACCTATATGAAGAGCAAATCAGTTCACATGTATGAGTATTCCAGAGCAGCAAAAGTACCCAGTGGACTATGGCACCTGGCATGCCCCAGCATGTGCTTTCACAATGACCAAAAAGATCTTGCTGACTTGGACTCCTTTTTTCTGACTGCAGAAGGTTACTGCAAAGCCAGACTGGATGGGAGGCAGCAAGCACTTGACGTTTGGGATAATTGCTGTTTCCCTTAGGCAGCTAGCTTTGGCCACTGAGGGAGCTTGGCATCACTACTAACTGAACTATCTGCCCAGGTCTGTCAAGTACCACTTGCTCTCAGTGAAAAGCCACTGCCCTTCTATTTTGATGATCTGCCAGATTCCCTGGCTGTCATGAATGACTGACATCCAACAGACCTGTGTGATGTGGTGTTGCTTTGTTTGCATGGTTCAGGCTGTGCCAGCCTTGGTATGTACTGCTCAGCTTCCACAGGATGCAGATCCATTGCTTTTGGACTTGCTGATGCTGGTGGGCACAAATGAGGGACATAGGAGCCACTGCAGGGATAAAACCTGCTTGGTCAATCTTCTCTGAAGCGTCTTCTCAACACTGAGCAGAAAGGCTCAGGAAAGGGAAGAAACCAGTCAGTTCTGCAACCTCTGTCCTTAACAGGAATGTAGCTATGAACTGTGATCACAGTTCAAGCCTCAAGATATTTGTATTCACTGCAATTCATATTATTTTATATTCATTTATATATATGCATATTTTAAACTCGGCCAATGCTTCCCATTTTCTTCTCATGTACTTTTTATATCATAAGAGTTCAGAGTTGTAATTACCCATTTAACATCTTTGTGTGAGGGTTGCTAGTCCATTTAGAAACACTACAGAGATACAGCTTAGCTTGGGAAAACCTCCTCTGACTCTGGAAGGGCTACTGAGATCCACCCTGGACAACTTACAGGATTGGATCCATGGTGCCCATCTGGGCAAACAAATGCAAATACTGTGTAAGGAAGGTCACGCATTTGGAAACATCTGCCAAATGGTTCAAACCAAGATAGGAAACATCTGTGTTAACGAAAGTGGTCCAGAATACAATCTCCTGTTCAGGAACTTCATCAGGTCTCCTGGGAGGCCATGGCAAATGGATGAGCCCTTAAGGTATTTCATTTCTGGAAGCTGCCACGCACTATCCAATACCATTATGTTTAGTGCTTATACAATAGTATTTCCTTGAACTGGAAGTCATGGTTTCTGGATTTATGACACAATTTCATGAACTGGGCAAGCTTCAGAACATATTTTAAAGTGACTTGGGGAGGAAAATAATCTCTCATTCTTGATTTATTAAATAAGTGAATTACAAACTAATAATATCACTTTGCAATAAGTTGTTTTAATTTTTCAATTAAGCTGAAAATCATTGATTCAATTTTACCTTAATGAATAAGCACCTCAACTCAGCATTTATTTTCAGAACGAGTTATATTTTACAAAAGAGATGGTGGCTTTTTTCCACTTCCAGGCATGCCATTGCTCACAGAGTATAAGATGGAGAATCTAGGATAAAATAGATAAGGTAATTAAAAGTATATATCATTGCCAACAGATCTTGGAGAATTCCTTCCCTTTCCAGACTATCTATCCCTATTTTCACAGAATACTTATGGCTAGGTGATACTATACCTTTCCATCCATGTCTCTGGAATTTTAATAAATACACCCTTTGTTCCATTTAATTTCAGTCCTCAATACTGTCAGACTCTGTAAAATATTAAGTTGAACTTCATTCAGAAATACCATATTCTTTAATGTTAGACCAAGCTGTTCCCTTAATTCTGTTTCAGTTTCTTGTCTCTATATGGGTAATAAATATCAGTTTTACAGGAAGACTTCTTTTATCTAGCAATTTATAGACATATGGCATTTTAAGTTTTGGTGAGTATAGGATTCCTCAGATGAAAAAATAGTAGAATAATTCTCAATGGAAAGCTATTAGGTCTGATATATTTGCTGGGCACTGAAAAAAACCAAGGATTTTTAAAATTTTTATTATGAAGAAAAGAAACAGGTTTTTCTTGAACTTTATGTGGATTCTTTCTTCATGACAATAGTAATATTTCAGATAAACCACTACCCTTTATTTCCCTATAAAACACATTACAATTTTTAGGATGAGTTTTGGTAAGGTTTCATGTATTCAATTCTAGACAATAGAAAAGCTAGACATTTCACATGTTTTCTCCCTTAAACGAGCAATTCATGTTTACTTCCTCTAACATCAGCAAACCTGTTAAAAGCTGAGCCTTCAGAGTCTGTTATGAATTTTGTTCCTGCTCTTGGTGATTGCTTTGAGTGGTAAAGTGCAACTTGATTTAAGATAAAGGACTGACAGCCTGGAAAGTGGGATGCTGAAAGAAATTCCAGTCATGCTGTATCCCATTTTGGTGTAAGTTTCATCTGAATTTATGGAAAGGGTTCTGATGAATTAACATGGCTGAAGCTGAATTCAGGTGCCTGGACTCAAAGCGACTTGTAGCCAAAACTGCCACTCAGTCCCAGAACACTTTGGCTGCAGAAATGGAGACAGTGCTGTGTGCTTAAACACCTGGTGCTGTGGCATTTCCCACTCCTGCTGTGCAAAATCATCTGATTTATATGGCATATCTATATTGTTGGAGTGCTGAAGAGCGATAGAAAGTCTTTGGCCCTGGTACCTCTTCCCAGGGCATTTAGCATTGATTGTGGTACACATGAACAACTATCCAGGTGAAGAGTGCAACACATATCCATGAAGAGGGTAACTGTTTTACATGGACTTTTTCTTGTGTTCAGTAATTTTTAAAGGCTTTGTACTTTGACGAGGGCCAAGTATCAAACGAAATGCTGCTTGTGAGATTCTTGGAGTGGCATCAGTCATTCATGACAAGTTTCCATTTTCTTGTGATATTCTGCTTGCTGAAAAACACCTTTCTGAAGTTTAAAAAAAAATAAATAATCCTTGTGGAAAGGTAAGAGGGAAAGCAGAATGATTCGATATGCAAACAAAGCCCTAACAAATTCTTAAGTTGTTATCAAAGCCCATTACAAAACACGAAGGGATCAGTGTTGTGGCATGCAGACTGCCAGCGCTCTCTTTTACCAAACACGCATAGTAAAATTCCTCTTTCCTTTGTGTGGTCAATCTTTCTATCTTTTCTGAAAAGCATTCTCAAGTGCATCTCTAAAAATCATTTCAGGCAGCTCCCCAGCTTTCCCTTGCCTATCAGGGGTGTGCTGGCACATTAGCCTCCTTGCCTTCAGAAGAAGTGAAAGGCCAAAAGTCCACAGAATAAACTGCAGATGAGGCAGACTAATTGGTCTCTAAATCGAAACATATGGCTTCTCTCAGGATCTTGACTTTTTAAATACTTGTTTAAAGTAAACATTTGCAATTCCTCATGAAAGGCACTTTCCTCCCTGAATCCTCTTGACCCCCAGTGACCTTTCTTACCAATTGCACCGTTCTTTACCCTTGGGGATGATTAAATCTTGAGAGGCTTTTTTTTTTCCCTTTTCTTCTTTTATTCCCCACATTTGTCTCCAAGGACTAACTTAAGAACTGGCTTGAAGAAAGCTAACCTGGGTCAGGACAGAAGCACACCAGATGCCCACCTGAGCATCCCACACCAGTGTCTGAGGCTGGGACTGGAAGGGAAGGAAACTGATGTTCACATATGTCATCCCAACACTTTGTATTCGAAAAAGGGACCACAAAAAATAATCTGACATAACAAAAATAATCTAACACTGACTCACCGAAGCTAAGTTTTTAAGATAATCTTTGAACTGAAAGGCAGCTGGAATGCCTTGTGTCCCACGAGCAGAGGCAGAGCATAGGAAGGGAAAAATGGCCTGAGGCAAAGTCATCACTGAGACAAGACATTTTAAAAACGATGGCCTGTGGCTGTTGTCTCCTCTGACAGGAAAAGGCTGAGAAAAAGGGTTGACTCCAGGCTGTAATCACTGGGCAAATGCAGGCAAACCCTTCCAGTTTTTCTCCAGAGTGTCAGTACATGAAGAGATGATTGAAGTCTCTCTGAAGTCACTTTACTCATAGTTTTTGTTCTGGGTTTGAAGGCCCTCCCAAGGTCTCATGTAAGTATTAGGCAGTGTCAGAGCTTGTGCTGGGTATTGCACCGCCACTCATGCCCTACACAGAGGGCCCGATGTGTACTAACAGGACCAGGAGTTGTCTGAATCAGGGCAACAATTGTTCCTGCCTTTCTTTTCACTCTTGTTTGCCAAGAAGCTAGAAAGAAGATTAGTTCTTGTAAAGCACTTAATTTTCAAAATCTCTGATGCCTAATGCCTCTGTCTGTCGAGTTAAAAGTCAGCCTGCTCCTTCCATCCTCAGTGCACAACCAGAAAGGTGCCTCCAGGGCTGCACCATGTGGCAGGCAGCATCCACTGTCCCAAGGGCATAGAGGCAGCAGAAGAAGCCCCACATCCCTGTATGCAGACAAGTGAGTCAAAAATGCAATGAGACACAGCCATACAAGCAATGGGACTTGCTTGCACTGTGCAGCAGTGGCATGCACAAATAGTTCCATGGAGAAGTGGGCTGGCAAAGGGGTTGGACACAGCACCACTGTCACTGGAGAAATCTGCATTTGTAGCCAGCATAGACAGTCCTGTGTGACACTATGGTGCTTCACTCCTGACACCATGGGAACTTCCTAGCCCTATACCTCCCTGTATGTGTACAGAGGGAGATGGGCTGTCTGTACTGCACCTGACATTGCAACACACACACTTACCTGAGTTGGCTTCAACCTGCCTGCTGAGCAGATTTATGCAGACTGAATAGGTATCCTGCTTAAATGAAGGGTATTTTTCTGGTTTTCATCCTCTGCTGAGTGCTGTAGTTTGAATGCTATTGCTCTCCATGGTCTTCCAGAAAGTTTTGTACTGGAGCAACAAGTCCTACCCTGAGACCCTAGCAAGCTGGGAAAGACCTGAAAAGCTCAGCAGGAAGATTTGTCAAGAAGGCAGTCTGTGACTAGCTATGGGCACAGATTATGTGGGGGACAAACCTGCTTCCACCAGCAAATCCTCCGCCCACAGCTCTAGTAATGGGATTCAAAGGGAAAAGAGACATCCTTGTTACAGTATGATGACTCTTCTTCACAAGGACCTGAGCTGTGCAGGAATTCCCCGTTCTATCCACTTTGAATTAGGACCTGCACATGTTGACAGGGAGTACCCTCACTTCTGTTTTGCTGGATACCCTGTCCTCCTGGTTGAATCTGTTTCCAGTTTGTGTAACTCAGGATTCAGGGAGGGTATTTAGCTTGTCCTGTTGCATCTCTGCTAAGTGCTTTAACCACTGTATTATGAAGCCACAGTTCACTAATCTCATTAACCTTTATTTATTAGTGAAGAGTGGACTTACTTCAAAGGAAGAGCTCACCACTGATTCCTACAGCCAAAATGTTACATCTCCCACCAGATCTGGCTGCTGGTCCCTTTCTGAGCAAGCTAAAATAGGGCTTTAATGCTGGATCTCCTAGACTGCAAGAAAGTGCCCTAAGCTAGGGAGGGAAAGCAGTGAAAACAGCTGCTTCATTACTAGGAGCCCTCTGACAAGAGGAAGTGTGTCCTTCAAGCAACAGACAGGGGAAAGCAGAGCTGAGCATCCCTCCAGGCCTTAGGCATTTGTCTGGTTTATGAACAGCTTAGCAGTGTCAGAACGTAACTATGTCCACATCCATGGACAAAGTCTTGCGTGTTCAGGGGCATTCAAGTATCAATTGGTCACACAGCATCTAAGCAGATGTCTAAAGCCAAATCCATCAGAGAGGTTGATTTAAGGTACCAAAGTGACTTTTTTGTGGACCTGCTCTTTCATAGATAGAGCTCTTTCTGATAGAAAAACATTCTCTCATTTTGAAGTAGTCCTGTTTGTCAATTCTGGATTCGTAAGAGTCTCTTGCATTAAAAATCACATTTGTGGATGAAGGAATAGGCTTATACAACAGTACTGACACTAAGAGAGTTTAAATGCATGTGTTACTTGAAATAGATACAGTCTTCACAAAAAACTCTATTTAGATGTTCATTTGTTTAATCAAGGAATAACTGGGATATAGTTCATTGAGTAACATCTTGTCATAGGATTCAGAACTAGAGATTGAACCAATATTTATCAGACTCCTTCGGGATGTGCTCCAGTGCCTCATTTCTCCTCCATCTGTAAAATGGGGGATTCTTTCCCAGCTGTGCCCTAGGTATGATTGTATTAGAGACCTAGATGTGATATAACCAATATGATACTAGATAGTATTTTAGCTGATATTAAATGCAAGAATCAATGTCAGCTAAGCTGAACAAGGCTCTTGAAGTATGAGAATGACCAAATGTGAGGGCTTGCTGAGGCTTAACTGAATACCTTTATAAGCTTATTTGTCAGTTTATTTCATATGCAAGGTCTCAAATCTGGTGCATATGGCCATACAAACTGCCAAATGTATGTTAAAGGTGTTTAATTTCATGTGCCACCAGGCTGCATAGCCAGTTTATAGAGAACACTTCTTCACAGTGCACATGCCTGTGCTTATCTACTGACTTTGCTGATGAAGTTATCCCTTTAATTATTTCTTTCCCTAAAGGATCCAGCATTTTATCTCACAGTAACATAGCTACTGGAACTAGGTGGGGAAAGTCCTCTCCTGCTTGCTGATAATGAGGTCCCAGAGTTCTCATTTTCAGTGTGGGTAGGATGGAGATATGCATAAACTTGTCTCTGGCTATAGTCTCTGAGTATATCTTATTCTTTTATCTGTATCTTCGTCTGGCTGAAATGTGCAATAACTCCTTGCAGCCTGCGTGCTTGTGTTTCCTGCTCAGATATTTGGAAAAAATGTGACCAGGTCCTTTTCAGCAAGGAGACTGGGTGAGACAGGGTCATCCTCTTATAGACTTGCAGGGGGGTCAGGGAGGAATCTGCTAAAGAGCTGCACAGCAAGAAGAGCATCCTATAGCCCCACAAGGCAGTACAAGAGAGAGTTATTATTCAAAGGGTTTTTATAGAAAAGACTATACTTTCAATCTGAAAGGAGGTTGCATTACTCATTCAAATATTGAGGTTGCCACTATAAATCACTCTTGAGTGAAGAAGCCGTAAAATTAAATTACAAACTACCTTGGAAGTAACACACTGAAGATGTGCCAAGATGATTCTTCATATAAGTTACCTCTTTAGGTTCAAATAAGAAATTCCTTCTTCCTCACTCCCACCACAAACCTCAGTGAAAACAACTCTCCTAGGAGGTTAGGCAACTCCCTGCACTCCACTTGCTAGCAGTGGCATTAAGGTATTTATAAACATATTCTTAAATCAGTATGATCACAGTGATGTTGAATGAGGAGAGCGTCCATTTCTGGGGCTGTCCCTGGGCCACCATGCTGCCCTGTGGTGTACCTCTGACCTTTAAGAGAATTCTTTTTAATCACAGAGGACCATGCTGGGAGTAGGCTGATCCAGTTGATGTCAGACATATACACACAACTTCCCTGACATAATTTGGCAATACAATATAAACAAAAGACACACTTCATGGAAAAGGCATGAGGCACACCCTGGCCCAGTTGCTCTGCACACTCACCACCCAGTACATGAAAAGGCTACATAGCTAAGACTATTTCCATTAGCTGAAGTAAACACCATTTGAGCTAAAGTAGGAGGGAGACATACCTCCTATTGAAATACCTGAGTCTTTTCTGAAATGGAATCTTTCAAATGTCTTTTTCCTAAGACCCTGTTTATAATTGTTATTAGCACTCTGCAGTAGCAGTACGACCCAGCACCCCTCTGTTTCCTCATGAGTGAGATTTTGAATGAATTTGTTCAGATTCTTTTGCTGGGGGAATGTATCTCATGGAAAAGACAAAAAACAAAGTTACATTTATAGCTTGAGACTATTTCATCTTAACGGTAAAAAACCTCCTTGCTTAGTTTTAAAGCTGATCCTGAGTTTTCCCTTTGTCTCAGCTTTTTAATCTCTCTTAAAACAACTGGAAAATGAAACATTCTTTGGTTATTCTGATAATCAGGGAACCAACATATGAGGAAGACTGGTACTTCTCCAAAGCGTGCATCACCCATAGCTCAAGGGCTGATTCCTGGGCTGAGGAAGAGACGTCTAGGATCTGCCATCTCACCTTTCATTGCCCTTTGAAATTCCAGCACCCGTTGTTATCTGTGCCACTGACTGCAGCCCATAAACCTTTGTGCAGAATGGGATTAGCAGGAATACTCACCACTTCTCATATTTTTTTTCTAAATTAAGGTGGGAAGAGCATACACAGGATACCAAGCCTTTGCCATGCTAAGCTGATGCAGAGCCAATGACCTTGCTGCTTTCTCCAGCAGCAGCGCTAACAAGGGCTCTTCTTCTAAACTGCTGCTACCTCACAAGAAATGAGTTTTTATTCTGGTTTTCTGACTGGTAGTCTGTGAAGGGAGTGCATTGGTAGAAGCTGTCCCAGCAGTCAGTGGTGATCATACCTGTAGCTAAGCTGTTGGCTCTGAAGGGTGCAGTGTGGCTGAGCTGGTAGAAATGAACAATTTCATTGGGCAATGCTGCCACTGCAGGCAATTCACACTGAAAATTTCTCCATGTGGAAATTCAACAGTGAATAATCTCAGGGATATAATATATATTAAAATATGTCTACCTGAAAATTACAGTTAAGCAAACAATACTCATTTTACAGACTGACTTTTAGGTGGTCTTTAAGTGCTCAGGCTTCTAAGCATCTTACTGAGAGGGAAAGCAGGGCAGAGAATTTGGCTTTTCTGCACAGCTATACGTGCAGATGTGCTTAGTTATGCACTCTTCAATACAGTGATGCAAACCCTTGCCCAGACCAGGGTTGGCTTCACTGTAGCAAGGACAGGGAGCTGTGGGGAAGGGACAGTGAGGAACAGTTCCTTCAGGTGTTTCCCAGCCACCTAGCTGTATTCTGCTCCCAGCAGGTGAAGAGGTTGCTGTGGGTTTCTGAACTGAGCAATGGCACAACTTCACCACTGGATGTTTTTTCCAGCTGACAGGCTTTGCTATCATTTTAATTCACAGGTCTACTCTTGTGATACTCACATGTTTACCACTTTGTTGACATATAGGAAACATCTATTTCTGGATGACTGAATATACCAAATTCTCGTTTGATATTCTGGCCATCTGCAGCCAACATTATTCCTAGTTATGCACAAAAAGAGTAGCTGCATCCCCTCTTGGCCTGAGCTGACCCTAGCTTCCCTCTGCTTGTCTCTGCTATGCTCTTGATCCCTAACAGCCCTGAGCTTAAAGGAATACAAAAGATATATTTACAAGGGGTCTTTCCTGAAGCCAAACCTGAAAGCTGAAGAGAAGCAGATATGATGCTGCTGAGGGCACCCTGGATCATTCACATCCCAGTTGAATGACAGGTTATTAAACCTGGGCCTGGAGCTATATTAATGCAACTGTGCAGCATCTGTCTGGTCTGTAGTGTGGACGCAATGAATCTTCTCCTGCCAGTCAAACACTGTGAACATGCCTCAGGGCATTTCCTTTCTAAAACAGGAAGGATAATACCTCCCCAAAAATTTGGATGTTGCACAGCAAAGTTCGCAAGGCTCTCAGGTGCAGTTGTGATTGAGGGCAATAATATCAGCAATAATATTTTGGATAGGTAGATTACAAGGTGATGATTGACTTTGTGAGCTTCTAGCTTACTTTGACTATTCCCTAAATGAGAATTAAAAAGCTTTGCTGCTGAAAGTTTGCAAAACCATTCATCTCTCAAAAAAAGATTTATCTTGTTACAAATAAAAGAAAGCAGTTGAAATTGTAGAATGACTGATTTCACTAGGACAAGCGCAAGCTATTGCTGTGTGCAAATGTTAGCAAATTCAGCAGTGCAAGGAGATGAATGGGAGAAGATGTGTCTATAAAGCAGGTAGAATCTAGACCACTAAGGCTGTATACTACAAATTCATGCACATGAAATATATGATGCAATGAACAGCTAAATGAGAGTTTCAGCCATGATTTGAGAAGCCTTGAGTGTTTCTAAATAAAGCGGAATAGAAGAACTGAGCCAACAATTTACAAATATATTTCAGATGGGTTTCTCTTAATATATATACTTTAAAAAATCATGACTGTTATTACATAGAAAGAGAGGAACGGAGAGTCATTTTATGCTGTCTGCAATGATGTGAAGAATAATTTTGGCCAAGGATGTTAACCACTCCTTGTTGTTTGAAATTCATCTCTGGCCTATATGTTCATTGTTTCAACCTCAGCCCTGTAACATGGCCTGCTTTGGCTTTTTGCAGGTTTACATAGCACAAGAAGGCAGCACAATGCAGACTGATCTCTGTAGATAGCTTTGCAAATTCATGTTCCACATGTCTGCCTGCAATTAGACACTGGTAACCACAGATTAACCTTTCAGGGCAGTTTCCTACTTTGCAAAACTCAGATGGTTGCAAAAGTGATGTGTTCAAACAATAAACACATTTCTGGCATTCACGGGCAGTTGCAGCTATGGAGTTAGGCAGCTGTTTTCAAAAATTTGGTCATAAATAAGGAAAGACTGGCTTTCTTAGCTGATGCAACAAATGTTAACTTAGTTGAATGTAGTAGCTATAGTTCAAAGGTAAATTAAACAGATGAGGAAAGGGGCACATGGCTTGGGGCCATATGGCTAAACTCTTCTGTCTTTAAACAGGTTTTCTGAGTCTAAATTACCATTTTGAAGAGCCCCTGGCCCATGCTCTCTCCCCAAAATGTGTCCATCCCTTTTCTGGGATAGGCTGGTCACCATGAGACAAAGCCTAACTGGGAAGTCCGATATGCACGTGTGACGCTAACTGAGCCAGTGCCCTGGTCCTGGTGGACTCACTGGTGTAAATGCAGACACTGGGATGTGAGATGATGCAATAGCACATTACAGCTGCATCATATGTCTCCAGCAACATGAGGCATCAATACCCTGGTGTCAGGAAACCTGAATCTGTCCTATAAAACTGTCTGGTATAAGGCAACATGGGGTATATGAGGGAAATATCTTAATGCCCTTCCTCCTTTCCTTGCCTCTCACTTGCTTTGAAATGGTGGAAGAGGAAGAAAATGGACTGCATCACATAACAACGTAATACTGACCTTGCATAGGTTTACACACAATCTTAACTTGGAATACTAGGGTGTAGTCTGACTTGACCTTAAATGTGATCCTAGAAACACTTTAGCAGCTATGTAAGAGTTTATCATCAATGCAAGAAAGTCTCCTTCCTTGTATGCTTTAAAAGGCTGTTTTTTATGAAACTTTCACAGTCGGGTTTTTTCAAAGAAAGCTGAGAGACTGACCAAGTCTCAAAAATAATCCCCTTAAGCCTTTAAACAAAAGGACAATATTGACCCAAGGACATGTATGCACAAACCAGGTAAGTAATGATAAGAGGGTACCCAAGGTGAAACAGCTTTGTGTGGAAGTAGCCAGGAGAGACATTGCTCTGCACTAGGGGATGATGGTAGTGACTGCAATAGCCAGGGACTGGACTTTGAATCCAGGGAAGACTGTCCCATTTCTGTCCTAATGTGAGATTGCTCTGTAAGTAACTCTAAATTCCACACACAAATTTTTACTGGCATGAGGTCTTACACTTCCCAGTCTTTGCTCCTCTGCATTGTCTCTGTATGGGGATGGAAAGACATAAGACAGAACACTCTTTATTTAAAAGCTTTAGTGTTATCATAGCAAAGATAAATTAACCAGGTTATATATTTGGTCTCACACTGGTCTGGTAGGTTGATTTGAGATATAGACAACTAATATTACAGTTGTTTAAATGAAGGGTAGAAGAAGGCAATTGCAATTTCCACTCACTAAACATTTGTAGTAGAAGGTTAAAAAAAATAAAGTAATAAATATAAAATGTAAATTCCCAAGCAGGAGAATGAAGTGTTATCACAGGACGCAGCTGCTGTGTTCCCTTCTATCAAGCTCTCTAGGTGCAGATCATAGACTTTTTGAAGTCTGAGGCCATTACTGTAAGTAGCCTGAATATATCAGGAACATTTCTCATTTTTATAAACTCTTAATAACAGACTACACTCTCATAGGGTATGCCAGTAACATTAACTTCTGCTGTAAATTGCATAGTTGTTTTCTTGTGTCCTGAGCACCTAAATACTCCCAAGAAGGGAGATGAGAGCTATCCATGCATGGTCCGTGAGGGAAAAAGTATCTGTATCTATGTGGGTAAGCTTAGAAAAACAAGCATAAAATCTGGCACTTTAATTGTAGGTGTTCCTGAGGGTTAGGGCCTTTAAAAATCCACAGACAACTCCATTAACGAGATAGGATGCAAAGGAAGCACAGTACTCCTGTAAAATGTACTGCATGTTCCCTCTGAGTGACCAACCCATCTGGAAAACAACTGAGTACTAACCCCATTTAAGTACAGTCAAAACAATCATCTACCCAAAAACAATTACTGCCTTAAGCAAGAAAACTATGTTCAAGCCAGAGAAAAGGGTTTATATGGATTCCAGCAGAGCCTCAAGTCTGCAGACAGGATCAAGGGATGGTACAAATGTCAAGAAGGAGCGGAGAAGTGACTTTACCTTACGCATTACAACAGTACTTTGTTTGGCCCCTACTTGCATTTAAAAAGTTTTCTCCTCACCATAAATGACAATGTCACTTTTTTTTCAGCCAGCTTATCAAAACAGAATTTCTGTTGTAGCACACTCATTTTAGCTAAATTTCTTCATGACATTAGTTACAGAAAAGCACTTCCAGCTCAAACGGAGAAGAGAGGAGAAACGTTCCAGAACAGCCGAGTGTCCTGGGGTGACAGTGCTCACCTTGGCTGAGAGCAGAGTGGTCCAGTGGATTAAATTAACTGAAACCAATAATTATTGGCCTTTGCCCTGTGCTTAAGTACCCTCTGGAGCAGGATGTGGCTGGACAGGAGGAGCCAGGAGAAGCAACAACATACTAACACCAGAGGACATGTCTACAAGTTTAATCAAGCAAAACTCATTGCTTAATTTATTTCAGGAAGGTATAAATTGCAAAAGGAGAAGCCCATGCCATGGGTAGGTTCCAGGTTGTAGGCAAGGGCAGAGACCCAGCAGTAATGCACCTGGCTCTACACATTTCATAGATACCACTTCTTCTCCACAGCCAGTATTTCACTATAGCAAAAGAGAGCAGCATTGTGCAATCTTCTCCAGAACATTTGGCTCTGATTGATCTGGGAGAAGAATTTCAGAAACAGGAGACTCAGGCACAAGTTCTTGTGACCCTCAGGACAGCCTAGTGCAGATATCTTTCTACACTAGATTAAAAAAAAAAGAAAGAAGAAAAAAAAAGAGAGGAGTGTGAATTTAATATTATATTAATCAACTATAATAGTTTATTCTAAATTCAGGAGCCCTATCTAGCAAAACAATCATCATGATCTCTTAATAGGCTCTGTTAAAATCCATGTTCTGCCTTTCTGGTCCTTACATATAATATTTCAACCACCTGATGGCTTCCTCTCAAAAAGTGTGACAATATCTTCACTTCCTACTTCAAAACCTACTTTTTGTTTATTAGTTAATAGTTTATTATGAGCCTTAGGTAGTTTTCCTTTGAAAAAAATGCATGGGCAATCCCAGCTGCAAAGTCAGCCCTGGCATTGTTACACCTCCACATCATCATTAAATTACCTTATAGCTTATTCAACACAAGGTAAAGAGCCTGGTTGCTGCATCCCTGCTTCAAAAGCACTTTTTGTTAAAATATCTTCCTCTGTTTGGAGGCATCGTAAAGGGCCTGAAAAGCTCATGCTAGTTTTGCACCAGAACATGGAAAGCGGGTCTAAAGTTGCTTGGATCCTCTCTGCTATTGCAGCTTCTGCTCTGAGGATCCACACTGTTGGAAAAGTAATACTTGGTGTATTTAATATCAAAGCACATGGAAATACAAGTGGACATGCCCTAGCCACACCATGTGGATGAGAGGTGGGGCTGTATTATTGTATCATACACCCATGAAAAGAGAGGACTGAAGCCCAGGTGAGGAATCCTGCTGAATGAAGTCTTGAGGTTTCCAGCTACACTTACCTTACAGTGCCAGTGTACCCCAAGGTGCTTAATTCCCACTGGAAACACACAAGCAATGGTTTCCCATATAAAAATGCATGACAACGATAGGACTAGGAGGGGGAGCATGAATCTGTTGGACAACTGAAAAGAAATAGGTAAGGAAATGGCTGAAGATGGTTGTAGGGATTGTAGATGTTGTGCCCTGTTTTCATGTGGGAGCTGAGGATTTGCTGCCACCATTTAGACATCAATTCTTTAGAAGACCAAATCCTCTGCTTCCCAAAATTAGCATACTGCTACCGATTTAGTTGTTTATTCACATGTTTTTTCCTGAGGCAGATCAAGTGTTTTCTTTTCAAGCTGAAATTTTGTTTAATGATAGAAATATTGGCTTGTGTAAGTCTTACTGAAACATAATCACAAATGATGTTCTTCATGCAGTATTTTTTGTAGGAAGCCTGACTATTAATAGCACATACTATGCAGCACTGTAAGGCCAGTTACTGAAGATTATGTAGGAAAAATCTTACTTAATTTATGTATTCACCATGTATGTATTGTACCATTCACCAAGATGATGTATAAACTATGAACCAGATTTGCAAAGGTTATTTTGTGTAAACTAATTTTTTTTGTAGCTATTCCTTTTACAGGTCATTATGAAAGCAAAAAATGATGTGACTGTTTTTTGATTTTGACATGTTTTAACATATAAAATTTTCTAAATTAAAAGATGTCTTTCCTCTCCTACTCTTTTCTTTCCCATCTTCCTGCCATATATCTTTTTTTACCAGATGTAATATGCTAATTGATATCTCAATGAAATTTTCCCGTTACTTCTTCTCCTCAGTCTTTTTGTTTATGACTTTCCCCTTTATTTACACCCTTAGTACGCACAGTCTACTCACACTTTTTTCATGACACAAGTGTAATGCAGTGAGAGAAAAAAAAATGAAGCCTACTACCCTGTTAAATCTCTCCTCTGCCCCACTCAGGCCCAGACATCTGACAAAAATTTAAGCTTTCACAAAATAAGAGGCTCTTTTAAGATAGAATTATGGTTTGTATAATGAATACCACACACAAGGTCCAATAGATACTGTTGCCATAGCTGATAGAAGTGAGAAGCCATAATGCTGCACATGAACTAGTAACATACCTAAACGTATTCTGACAGATGTAGTCTTAAATTGCATTTTTAATGTACTCAGATAAGCTAGGCATAATTAGGATTAACAATACTATCCCCCCGACTGATTCATGATTAGGATGTGTGGCCTTTAATATCACTTAGGAGAAGGATCAAGTGACCCTAATTGTATCCAGCTTGTCCATTTAAGTGCTTGATTTTTTCTAAAAGAGTTGTTTGTATAAATAACATATCAATGAAGGGAAGCTGGTCTTGTTCTGGTTCAGTTTCTTTTAAACATGGTGTAAATTACAATTCCAGTTCTTCATGTCTTTTGTAGAACTGTACTTCAAAACATTTCACATTAAAGCTAATAGAGATGATGAGGCAATGCATGAAAAAGTAGGAAATGAGATTCTGGAACCTTATTTATATGCATCAGAATAATCACTCCAGCATGTAGAAGTGTTTCTTTCTCTTTGAGCTAAATATTTTCTATTCCAATTCACTGTTAAAGCAAACAGAATATGTATGTTTTTGATCTTATTGTTGATTAAGAAAACCCTCCTAAAACCCTGAACCAGACCTCAGAAGCATCATTGTGCAGCGACAAAAGCTTTTTATTGCTAATTGTAAAAGCAGGGCAGTCTCCAGCAGAGAGTTGCTGGGTTGCTGACTGATGCCTTGACAGATAACAGACAATCAGCGCAACACTCCAAGATTCCCGGTGGAAAAACAAAAGACACTTAATTTATGAACAACAACCAGGCATCCACTTAGGGATACCATTATGCACTGGAAAAGACTTTGTGCCATGCAGACATACAATGAGCTTGCTACAAAGTAGGGAAAGAGTTGGGTTTGTTCATGAGTGGACAAATAACAAAGGAATGGCCATGACACTCATTAAAACGTTTCTTTCCCAGCTTGGGTGGGGCTGTCTTGTGTTTGCACAGCAGGTCCTGGTGACAGCATAGTAGTGAACTGTGTCCACTTGGAGATGCAGACTTATTTTAAGAGATTTTTTATCCCTCTGCTTGTCAAAATGGGACTGTAGGAGATTTCAATCCTCTACCGCACTGGAATGGGAGGGTGGCAGCAAGTAAAGCTACCAGAGGAATTCATAGGTCAGGCAAAAGCCATTGGGAAACTGGGGACACAGAACAAAGGTCCAACGATTAATGGGATTTCTGAAGCTTCCCAGTAGCTTATTACAGTCAGGCTGCAGCTGAGACTCTTTTTCGTTTGCATTTAAATCTCAGAGCAAACGCACTGCAGGAGTGAGAGTATGAAATACAGAATTGTGTCACCAGCAAAGTGCAAGATTTCCTGAAGCAGCGAGGCAGATCTAAGTTGGTTGTGTTTGCTTACCCCATTAACAGCCCCTTTTCAGCCTTCATCAAATCCCTGTTGCCGTCGTTGTTACTATTATTACGGATGCTCACTGGGATGGCAGGAATGTGCTAGTCACAGGCAAGACCCTGCAAAGGCAGATGGAGGCAAAGAGGCAAAGGGAGTTTCTGCCCCACAGCACCTACCACGTGTGACAGAAGGGCTCTGGCAGATGCTAGGGAAATGTTCCAGAAAAGCTAAGGATGCCAAAAATTTAGCAAACAAGCTCAGGGAGGCTGGGATCTACAGGTCTTTCAGAGGAGGAGCTGGCTCATTCATAATGTATGAGAAATGCTGAGTAGGGCACAGTTATCAGAGCAGCCCTGAAAATACAGTGTCTCTGTGAACAGCAGTTCAGCTGCTGACATTTGTTTTATTAGGTCTTTCTCTTTTAATGTCATTGCAGACTCTCCAAACTGTTGTCTCAGTGGGTGCTGAAGTTGGGTGTGGAGACATTTGCCTTGTGGAGTTATTTGTAGCTACAGAGCATAGGAAGAAGAAGAGATGGATAAAGCACGTATAAAACCTGGTTGGTTATAGGAAGGATTTGCTCCCACATCTGCTGACTATGACATTAAAGTCACACATAGTCTGCTAGTGCTGCATGGAGTGTTGCGATGGAGGCTGGCATATCCAACAGCTTGTAACAAAACCAAAGGTAGGTTTGTCCAGACATGGGAAAGCGAGTGTGTGGGGAAACAAACTTAGCATGAAATCACACCGGCTGGGAAATCTCTGGAGGAGAACAAGGGCTTGACCAACAGATAGCCAAAAACCCGTATGAGGAATAATAATGTGATGATAAATTACTGTCATGGCTGAGATTTGGTTATCCCAGTCACTCTGCATCTGGTGTGATGGCAAAGTTGGCAGAGAAACTGCTCCTCCCCAATAGTTGTGTGCAAGCACGTGCAGCTTCTTTACTGTGATTTAGATGCTCTGCAGGATACTTGAGAAAAATGGCACGTTTTGGACAGTCTGTGGATTGGAGCTGAGACACAAGTAGTGACCTTTTGACCATGTTTGGTGGTTTTTAACACTGTGCTGGAATGTACATTGAACAAAGAGAGCAGTTTCTATGAAAACAGGTGCATTTGAACTGGTCAACCAAATACAGACTGCTGAACAAAATGGAAATGCTGCTGAGATTCCTGCCAGACCCCCTGGGTGGGGAGCTTTCAGTTAAGACCAGAGGAAGCTATCTCTTGCATAAGATACAGTTAAGTCCTGTGGCACCCTATAGCTGAATGACCTGCCATCAAAAGCTACCCTTCTCCTTTGGCATGCAGGAAAGTCGTCCCTTCCCATTCATATGTACACTAAGAGCCCATGAAGTTTGCAGAAACTTACTCTGAAGTTTGTTGCTTTTTTACGTTTCTTTTTTTTGTTGTTGTTAACTCTCAAACAATATCTGAATTACATTCCAGAGCTGAAACAAACACAGCAGTGCAACTATCAAAACTATTCAGCAATTTTCCTTAGTAATTATGAAAGCATACCTCTTATTATAGTAAAAAGTATGCACATTACCTTTATTCAGCCCACCCAGTGGAGTATTCCGCTGGGAAAACCCCTGTCTATGGGGCCATAAGCTTTTCCCCTTTAAACTTATTTTCTTCAAAGTTTGCTTTTTTGTTTTTGCTGTAAATTACCTAGAAAAGTCATAGGGCTTCAAAAACTGAGTACATGTGCATACCTGAATTGACATAGTTTGTTTACTTACACAATTAGTGTCAGCACTTCATGCAGTACTTCATGTTTATAGTCCCTTTTTCACACGGATGTTTGTGATAACAGTTCTGGGTTCCTTACATGGAATTGTGTGTTTAGGTAAATCTAAAGAGATCTGATTGTTTGGTTCCTTCTTATCCTGCATCTGGTAATTTGAACTACTGCAAACAGTATGAACACAAGTCAGAAATACGAAGGAAATATAATAATTATGGCTGTGGAGAGGTCCCTGCGAAACAGGGCATATTTTCTGTTGATAGAGTATACCCAGGATTAGCAGGCATCCAGGCTACCAAAGACTACTCTCTGTTTCCACCGAACAGTTGTATACAAGTGGAGAATGAAGCTTTGGGCATGCCTTGGATTTTGGTTTTGGACAAACTTGACAGAGCTGGAGAATTTATTTTTTATTGGTTGTTTTTGGTTTTGTTTTGGATTTCACCCTAAATTAAAGATTGTTTGGTCGTTTAACAGTCATTCAGAGAGAAAGTTTCGTACCTCTTTTTTTTTCTATAGAAAGAAGGAGTTTTAATTTCTTTGCCTTTAGGACAGTGTAAAGTCATATGAAAAATAACCATTTTAAAAATCAGCTGAGCTTTTTCAAAGCCTGTGAAAACCAATTATGTGCAAATTCCCTTTGAGTTGATTTAAGTGACTACATAAGGAGCAAAGGAATGGCAATCCGGTCTCTTAAACAGAATAGTAAACCAATTCTTGAACAGATTATTGAACAGAACAGCAACTAAAGCCCCAAAGAAAAGAGGCAGAACTAGATGATCTTTGAGGTCCCTTGCAAGCCAAACCATTCTATGATTCTATGATTATGTTCTAATGTCTAAAAAGGTAGAAGCTGCAGCTTTCCAGACAGTCTTAGATATTACTGAGTTTTTGCAATTCCGTTCAAGGTTTGGTGACCTCTGGAGTGAAAACTAGTTCATCATCTCTGCAGAAAAAGAAGAAAAGCACAAATCCAAGGGATTTTTAATGTAACAATTTTTGATTGATAGATTCTTGATTTATTTCTTTATTTTTAGATTAATCCAGGGTTTGGATATAATTTACAACATCATAGCTCTATGCTGTGTATGTGCTATGGCTTGCCCTTACTTGTACCATCTATAAACTTATATGTCATGCCTACCCTGAAACTTAGTACTGGCTTTGCCAGTACCATCTAAAATAACTCCTTTATAAAAAAAATCCAAAATGTATTCATCTCCTTCCCTTTCTTTTAACAATTCCTATCTCAATGACAGCTGTATACAATCAAAATCACCTACCCACACCCACACTTATTCAAAAGTAAGGTATCGCTGAAATGAGTCACTCCACCTCCTTACAGGCAGCACTTCCCGAAAATGATTCAGCCCACCTATCTGGGAAACCTTGCTTGGAATGAGGTAATTTCCCTGCTGGCGGTAGCTCTACTCACTCTCTACTGGCAATACAAGGTGCCTAGAAGACTGGTTAACCCAGATTCCCAAATTTTAAATGCCTTAAGATAGATGTAACAAATTCCATCCTAAATCCATTGATATCTGCCTTTATGGCATTGGAAGAGACTTTTCCCTTGTGCTTGCTAGGAAATTTTAGAATATCACAAATCCTTTGTGATCTAAGGATCACTCACCCCTTAAAACAGAAATACAGTATAGGAAATAGAATAAAAGTTAATAGACTCTAAAGCTCAAAGGATTGCAGGAGGATTTAGTCTGACCTCCTACACATTACAAGACACAAACTACAGATGAGGTGATAGAGAAAGATTTATTTTTTTTTCAGAATAACAACATTGAAAGTGTTACTTTTATAGGAAAAAAGGACTTTTAATGAAATAATGGAATAATTCCCACTGAAGACAAATCCCTGGCAAGGTACAACTTCACTTTATAATCTTTTTCCTAATGTTTAACTAGGAAAAGCAGTATATTCTTCCAGAGATTTGGGTTGATCTGGCTTGAACTCACAAATGCTTATTGAAATGCTCGAGGTGAGTTTAAAACAGAGATAGTTTTGGCTCTGAGTGTCTTTATAAACAACATTTGTTTTGGGCAAAGTTTAATTATGTTTGCTTCTTTAAACATAGTTTTAAAACTTCTCAGATGAATACTCAAGGCAAACTGCAATCATTATCCAGATTTTTTTATTAAATGAAGAGCAGAACGGCTGCTAATTCTGAAAGCCAAGTAAACCACAGATAGGAGGCTCTGTATCTCAGAGAAAGACCTTTAGCTTTACAGTAACAAGATGCTTTCCTAGGGGTGTTTAAGCAAGTGAAAGCAATTAAAACAGACGTAGCATTGTGCAGCCATCCAGGCCCAACGTACAATGACTGTATTATATATAACAAGAGATACTTTATTTGTTGTATTCATGCTGTGGATTTCTCTTAGCACTATGAGTCTACCAAAGACAGTAATTAACCTAGCTGTGCTCCTTACAGTCTTGTATACTTATAGTATACACAGTACACACAAATATATAGTACAGTCTTTATAGTATGGGCACAGACTTGGTAGTCTTATACCTGTAAAGCTGATGTGAACCAAATCCATGAGGAAACACAAACAGTGGCCCTTTGTTGCAAACCACATTATCACACTGAGTTTTGGTATAAAATGCAATTTTATTAAGGGCAACTTGCAATCAAATTGGTCTTGGAATATGTAAAAAATAGCACTCTCCATCAGAGAATCAGGCAGTGTAACTTCAGATATAGAGAAAGGCAGCACAGGAAGCAAAGTCTGCTGGTAACTGCAGGTCATGTATCTGCTTCTCAGTGTGTATTAGGACAGAGAGACATCAAAAGGCATAGAGTCTGGCTTCCACAGGGCATGCATCAGGAGGCTGAGGTGGCCATCTTGGAGAAGTCAGGGAAAGCATCATGTAAAGGGGGAAGTGGGAGAAATTAGCTCTGTAATTATAGTATCTAATTATAGGTGATGGTATAGAGAATAGTTTGTATGAAAATAGCCGTATTTCATTGCTATTCATTCTCATGGCTACCTGTGGAGCTTTCAGCACATACCATCCACACAAGTTTTGATCTTCCTCTAATTTGTAGAGGTGAAAAACATGTATACTTGTGTCAAGGAGCTGAGCTGATGTGGTGAGTGAGGAGACGCTGAAGGGTGGTATGCTGAGTCATTCACCCCTGGATAACATGGGTCCAACATGCGACCCAACATGGACAGCGTCTGCTTTGCATGAAATGCCTGATTGCACCTTGAAGATAGTGGAGGGTTTGTTTGTTTCCTTTTTGATTTTTATTTCTAGCCCAGGTTACACACTTCTTTGCAGTAGCTTCCCTTGCTATCTAGGTCAGTTAGTCCCAGTGTTCCCAAATTACATACCCCAGAGACACAGGTATGAACATGAGCCATAAGAATACATTTCTGCAGGCTGGCTGTGGAGAGATGGACAAACATTTTCTTGTTAAAAGTTCTCTGCATGCTCTGAGGTTAATCTTTAATACTTGATGAGTCTTCTGAGAAGAGAATTCCTCTGGAGGAAGGTTCCTGGCTGCATACATGGGGCATGGCAGCCAGGGAAGTGACGAAGGCTGAGTGGAAGGGATGGGGAGCAGAAGCGGCCCAGCAGGGAGGTGACACTCAGGCAGCTGGCATCACTGGCTGGGCTTGGAAGTGTGTCTTCAACTGCAGATGATGCAAACACATTTGGGATCCCTGGCTTCTAACCTCAGCATGTTTCTGTGACATACACGCCCCCTTGACAACTACATTGACATTACTTAATGTGTAAGGCTGCTGTGATTATATACTAACCAGAGTGCTAGAAAATTATTAACCCTCCTATAATAACAGAGCTTTAAAGTGGCCCTTTTTATCACTCTCCCTGCCTATCTTGCAGCCTGTTTCAGTTCTCTGTACTTACTTAACACTATTTGTGGAGAGCTTTTCCCCCTGATTTGCAGTAACTTATCATCAGACTGTGAAATTGGTTTTTTGGGGTTTTTTTTCTCATCTCAGACCTCCTGGAATTCTTTCTATTTCTGGCTTTATAGATTCCTTGTTCTGAAGTCCTCTTCAGCTTGGGCACCTAGGAGACAATATGTGGGTTTTCAGCCTTTTTTGATTTGTGAGCTCCTAAAAATTTGAAACCAAAGTTCATACTGTAGTACAGTGTAGTTAAGCCTGCTGGCATCAGGCTTACTATTCACAGCTACCTTTCCCTGACCTCCTAGAAGCACCCTGTGCTCTATAAATACTGGTTATAAAGCTGTAGTTTTAGGCATAAAAGTATTATATCAATTCCAGTGTCCCAGTGACAACAAAGGAGACCCAGGATGCAAACATAATCAAAACTACAGAATCTAAATGTAGCGTGAAGAGATAGAAAATCCATTCTACAATCATACTCATTTTATTAGGGGTATTTTGTACATGTGCAACATATGTTTACTTTTTTTTTGGAAGAGGGAGAAAAAGGAATAGAATTTTCTAATAGATATGAAAACACTTCAGACAATTCAGAATTCAGGTGCAAAGCAGGTAAGCACTTATGAAGCTTCCCTGAACTTCTTGGTTTAACAAAATATATAATGGAATAATTTTCAAGAAAAGTCAGATTTGATAGAACCATCCCCAAACTCATTAGCTTTTAGAAGACATGGTTAAAACAAAAAAGGGAAATATTCACAGTACTAATTTTAATCAGCAATATCTAATTCTCAGTACCTCTCCAGAATTGATACCCATTTTCTTTAGAAAATATGGTCAGAGTCTGTGACAAGATCAAGTGTAATCTGAAACCCTTTCTGCTTTGCTTCCAAAGCAATGTCTCTGGACACAAGCACATCCACTGAACTGCCTCTTCCTGCCTGTATATTCATCTAATACAAAGAAGAAAAGGAATCTGCTTAATTCTAATGATCTCAGCATAGGAGATTTTGGTTATGCCCTAACCATTAACTTTTTCCACTTCCTTGCTGTTGAATAGGTTAAAAAATGGCTTCTGCATTGTGTCTTTAAGATGCAACCAATTTTCATCCTGACTGCAACTGTCTCCACTCTTGTCCTTTTGCAAGTTCAAGTGCATCAAGGGAGGGTCAAGTCAGATGGTCCACCTAATGAAGAGTATGAAAATGAACTTCTGCTTTTGATTTAATTTTTGAGGGAATGTTAAGTAGGAAAAGGGGGGAAAAAAACCCCCAACATACTACTAACATTTCCTGCCAAATTCTGTATACCCAGTGGTCAAACAACGGTTAAACTCAAAGATTGTTTTCATAACTGAACTTCTTGGCTTCCATTAGTTAATTAAGATTTGAGATTTTGTGTTTTAGCATTGCAGTGGTCCAGACAAAGTCTTGAACTTTCATATGTTAAATAGTAAATCTCTTGTCGATGCTACAATTTGTTGTGTGGATGCAAGTTTCATTTCTGGATTCCCACTGAAGGATACTTCCAGTTATCCCAAGAGTCAATGTATCCATATCATTTCATCTTGGAAATTGTGGGAGAATTTGGTACAGTTTTAATGTAATAACTCATTGAGCAAATTAGAACTTTTAGCTTTTCAGAATCACTTGTGGACGAACGGAGAAAAAATACTGCATGTAAATGTAGGAGTGAAGGTTTGCAGTAATGTGTATTTCTCAGAGCAACTTTTTAGCCTGACATCTCTATCTTGGATGCTGAAGATTAGGTAACCAAAGTGATTTGACGGAGCTCAGAGCTTTTGGGCACATCCAGCTGTTCAAGTCTCCTGCTGAAACTGATATACTTCATTTGGGGCTTGTAAGTCTGCAGTTTGGGTTCAACATTGCTTGATCAGACCTGCCTGATCAATTTGATCCAACCTGCCTGATCAATTTGATCCGTGGGCTTTCTCCCCTCTTGGTTTGTAGCTTTACAGGATCAGCAGACTGCTGATACACTTTCAACTTGTGTTTTGAAAGCCAGAATAAACACAAAATGTCATCACTGTGCACAGCCATAACCATCTTCCCTGCTATGCCACTAACACAGATGTGACATGGTAGCAGGATTCTCCCCAGGCAAACCAGACATAATCACAGTTACTTCCATAGCCTATAGCCCAGTCAAAAATGAAAGTGAGGTTTGAAATCCTCCTTATTTTCCATCTGTCATGCCAACCACCCCAGTTGCTGACATCTTGAGAACAGCATGAGAGGGATAAATGAATCTGTGGGGGAGCTCCAATGACTTCCCAGGAATTACATCACGGGTGAGTTTGATGCACTGAACCCCTATTTACAAATGCTGAGCCAAGAAAAGAGAGGAAAACCACTGGAATTCTTGAAAAAAATCAATATTAGCTAACAATCGTCTCCAGGCTTTGTTATAATGATAACACATGGAATTAATAGAATTGATGGTGGCTGGACTTCTGTTCATTTCAGCTGTTATTCTGCTGACGTTCTGCATTGCTATATAATTAGACATACTGCAATGGTTTTAAACCTAAGCAGTACAAACATCAAACACCAGCCCTTAGCTGAGCATTTTTCCTGTTGATTGCTCTTCACCTGTAGCTAACGTATCAGAGCAGCTGCCTATGCAGAGTAGCAGTCTCCTTCATGTTCATGTAAGATATGGGAGACTCTGCCTAAATGCTGTATGGTGCCACTGTACATTTATATTCCTCACAGGCAAGTTTCAGACACAGGACTCCTTGTTCTCCAGATTAAAATATGCTCTTTCGTTTACACGGTCATTCAAGTTGCTTGTCTCAGGGCAGCATCCTGGGGAGTGTGCTCAGCAAGGAAGGCTGAGTTCATGACTAGGAAGCAATAGGTACTAGAGCTCTCTGCAGTAGCCAAAGAGTTTACTGTGGTGTGGAGGGCAGGAGGGCTGCTGGAGTTAAAGGCTGAGCTACTCCTTTCCACTAAGCATAGCTGGGGTGATCCCTTCAGCCTCAGAATGGTTGAGGAGGGCTCAAAAGGGGCTTGAAAGTGTAAGCTGCTGGTATTGCTTCAGAGTAGCAAACAGGTAGTCCTTCCCTGGCATATTGCTGTTGTGTCCCCTGTCAGAACCAGTGATCACAGATGTCTTGTCTTGCTGCACACTTTCTTTGAGCAATCTTTGCCTAACTGGGGATTTTGCACTTGGTAGTCTGGAAGGACTCTGGGCCGGGGCACTCCCTGACCTTGCAGCTCAGGAGTGATCAGCCTGTAGCTTTGGGTGCAGGCAGCCTGTGACTATTTCAGCAGCATCCAAATCCCAGCACTGCCAAATGAGCAGCAGTGGAGCTGGGTCAGAGTCCTAGCAGCGATAAAGAAGCTAGCAAAGGCTGCTGGGGCTGGAACAGCCAGAGCCCTCTGGTGCCACACTCAGCCTGCCTCGTCCTGCAGGCAGCAACTCACTTCCCAAGGAGCCACCCCTATTGCTTGCCTTTCAGCTGCTCCTGGAGCACCTTTCACCTTCAGCTCTCAACCCTTCAGAGCTTTGGACCAGGATGGGTAAGCAAACACAAAACAGGCTTCAGCGCAGTCTTAAAATGTCCACCAGAATGAGAATCATCTGTAGGTGGTTTTGAGATTTACCATAGTAACCGCCTTTCTTCAGGACTAGTGCCCTGCCTTGAAAAGAAGGTCTGGTCTGAAACATCGTATCTCCAACAAAACATCAGTCTCTGACTATCTCATAGTTTGGGTACTGAATGTGGACTTGAAAATCTAAGATTGTGTCAAGGCCAGGAAGGTTTGTAATTATTCAGTTCCATAATTATTAGAGCAATAAGAGGATTAATGGAGTTCTAAATATCCTAATTCTGATCTGTTTTGCAAATTACTCTTGAAGTTTCCTTAATTCTCTTTCTACTCTCTCTTTTTTTTTTTCCCCTCCCCTTTCTTTTCATTTCTTTCCTTTGTGGTTTAGGAGAGATTTGCTCCTATACCAAAGTGTAAATGTCTGCCTTTAACAGAAGGAAACTGCTGATCTGGTGCACAGATTTCAGCAGTGGAAGATTTTGATTCACTAGAGCTTGGAGCAATCATGACAGATATTAGCTCCTGCAACAGAGACGCTGCATAAAGCTGTTCTGAAACAGCTGTCAGATCTACACACTTGCTAATCAAGTCACAGTGAAAGTGCTAAACTTCTCACTTCTAAAGTGTATTTGGTTTGGTGCTAGACTTCTAATTGAATCACCGACTGACATTTTTTGCATTCTTTTGGGCCTTTATAGTACAAGACCCTGCAAGGCAAAAAGATTTTTTGGATTCCTTCTGGAAGAAAAAACAGAAAGTGAGTATTTCTATTTTTTACTGCCATGACCACGAGTAAAGCTACTCATCCCTTATTCTCACTATGAGGCTTCACATGGAACTGAAAGCTGGTTTTTATGATGTTTAGTATATGCATGTGAAAGAATAGTGCATCAGAGTATTTGCTGATTTTAGATATGTGTCAGATCTGTTTGCTTAGGAGGCAGGTATTCCTGAGTGCTGTCAGCAGAACTAGCCCATAGGCTCTGATGGACAGAGCACTGACATGTCACACTCATAATCAGTTATCAAAATTCTGTGTACATGCCAAGAAAATATACTGATTTTTATCAGTGTACTGAACTACAATCATATTTTGATGCCAGTATAGCTGGACTGTCAGCCACTTGGGTCTCCTGCCCTGCTTAGAACTGTCCTACTTCTCCCCAGAGCTCTGGTCCCAATGCAGTTCCTGCTCCAGCAGAGGAAAGCAGTGTTTCCAAAGGGCAGTGCTAGGGAGAAAGT
This sequence comes from Brachypteracias leptosomus, assembly GCA_013401335.1. Taxonomy (NCBI): domain Eukaryota; kingdom Metazoa; phylum Chordata; class Aves; order Coraciiformes; family Brachypteraciidae; genus Brachypteracias; species Brachypteracias leptosomus. The sequence goes on along the minus strand of VYZX01031043.1, from coordinate 143,406 downwards.
CCAATGTCCTGGAGTAAGGAGGGGTGGCACCACCCATCCTGCCCTCCCCAGAAGGTCACAGCTCTGTAGCATCACTGCACATGGTGATACCTCCACACTTAACAGCAGGCTCTCTGCATTGCTGCACCACAGGTTCCCCCTGGATCATGTGGACATATAATCGTATTTCTGTCCAATTAGCCAAGGTATAGGATGATGATGTTTGTCCAGCTTTATGTTTTTATGTTGGCTCTGTGCTGGCCCTGGGAAGAGAGACGTTATCTGACCTGGCAGAAAGTATGAGCTGTAGAGGCAGTGATACCTCATCTGGCACAAAACCTGTCAGTACAAAATAAAGTCATCATTTTTCTTTATTTGAATTGGCAGCATGAGTTCATTCTGGATCAGCACTTTCATCATGTGTCTGGCAACATTTCTGACAGAGTATTAAGAGCCCTAAAGCAGGATTTACCGAGTTGTGGGACCACAAATTTATTGTTTGAGCTTTGATAAAAAGGCAGGGAGCTACTGGGTGGCAGCTTTTACCAGGTTTCGGAATGCTCTTACCCAGAGCAGTTTTCTAGTTAGGAACAATTTCCTCCCCCACAAAAACACCCTCAAAATTCCCATCTAACCAGTAAACTCCACCCCAATATAGAGTCAATGGATTAAAGGTTCGTATGTAACTTTTGACACACTCCCCCAAACAAAACCTTTTGTGTAAATGGGAAAAAGAATCCTTTTGTGGTACAGAAAGTCAACAAGGCATAAATCACTATTTTGTTTGTTCTTTTGCTAGACGTGCTGAACCACCACCAGACCTGTGAAATTCTCCCATTAATCCCGCCAGAGTGATTATGTCCAATACTCTTGGAACCATGAAAAAATGTTTAACACCAGCTGAAATGTACTATTGTCCTAGTTGCAGCACCAATGGTGTTATGTGCTAGCTTGAATGCTTGATTTAAATGACCTTGCATAACTTCTACTTTCCTCCACCTCATTTTCCAAAAATGATTTTAAAATAGAGTGGTTTAAAAACATAATGTAGCTTCCAAAGAATAGAAGGCACTGGCTAAAGGTTTAGTGTTTCAATACTTCTGTTTGCTAATGAATGCTTGGGGTAAACAAGCACTCTTTCACCCCCAGTTTCTGTAAAGCACTTGCCTTTTGTTTCAGACTCGGTAAACTGGGCTGAGTGAGGTAATGCCTACATCTCCTAGGCCAGGAATGCATTCAGATTGGGCACTGAAACAGGGCAGGAGGATAATACCTGCTCTTTGGTAAACACCTGGCAAACTTCAGCTCAGCCTCCAGATTGCTGTGCTCAGAGGAATTAGGACTGCTCCTCTAAACACAAGAAAAATAACTTCATCAGTTTAGCAACTGATTCAAAGCTTCACATAGGTGCCCTCAAATGCATTAAAATGCATATATTTGTGCATACATAAATTGAGAGTGTCCTGTGACAAAATTGCATCAACTTAAGTGAGTCAGTTAAACATTACCCTGTCCTCAATACAAATACCGGTTTTAAATTCACTCACTTGGAAGCAGGTTTCCTGAGGTAAAGGCTAAAAAGACTCTGGTTCTAACTGAACTATAGCAATCCTCTGAGAAACAAAATAGAACCCTCTCCACAGAGGTCAAGAACACATGTACCTGTTTCATCAAAGCTTTTCTGCATTCCTGATGTGGTTATAGTTCAGAATAATGTTCTTTAGACATCAGACAAGCACAATTTTCAGAAGTACATTAAATAGTATTTATTGAGTTTGCAATTTCAGGGGCAAAGCTATAATTTCAGTCCCAGCTATTCACACACTGTGGCACTGAGCTCTCCTATTCTTTCACCCATTCAACAAACAACAACATGGAACATCATAAAGAGGGAGTTTGGAAAAAACCCCTGTACTCTGTTTTGAAAACAGGAAACAAACTGAAGTCTTGCTCTCATTCACAAACACATTTGCCTTTTTGATTAAACATAGTATGTTTCTATGGAAGAACAGACTCGTCCTCCTGATGTTTGGGAAGAAGTATGGGAGGGATACTTTATCTGAAAGAAAGTAAAATTATGGAGAGCACTCAGGGCTTTTCCACCTGAGCACAGTAACAGCTGGATGGTTAAAGTAGACTTCAGACTGTAAAGAATTCCTCACAAGAGGGAGGGATGCTATCAAATATCCATTCAGGAAGAGCCCCTCTTCTTGGGAAGCCTTTGTGCCTGGGACTGGTTCTGTGGGTGCATATGCTCAAGAAACAATCAAGAGCTTGCCTGTAAAATCTTATGGTAGAGGTTGTTTTCATTTTTACCATGGTGACCCTTCTGCATAGTAAAAAAGGCATCACACAATATACACAGATCCATATTTACAGAATAAATGGCAAAAGAGGAAACTAGATACAGTGAAATTTATGCCCAGGCATTAATAAACAAGATCCCTTGTTGATCCAGGGGTTATTCACAGTTCATTTGAGCAAGTCCTTTTCTCTGCACATGGGTTCTCTTGTTTTGCAAATAAGAGCCAGCAAGATGTCCCACTGTAAGATACAGATGCTTGCTCTCCCTTAAACCATGGTCATGACCTTCAGAGAGGCAGGTTGGAATCTCCTAATCTTCTTCTTTAGTGCCTTTGAAGCTTTGATGCGACAGATTTTGGGCACTGGGGGAAGAGGCTTGGAAGAGGCCTGGACAGTCCTTGATTGTCTGACTGAACCTTCAGGCCAAATCAGCTCACTTTCATCCCCCTCATCATAGTCAAGGGCAAGGCTACTACTGTTACTGCTGCCATCTGAATCACTTTCACTGGACTCACTGTCCCCGAAACGGTTAGTCGTGAAATCGCTGACCTCCCCTTCACTGGTCTCTGCGATGGTGGAGTGAAAGAGGGAAGCGCAGTCTGCAGAGTACTCAGAGTGGTCTGACTCGCTTTTGGCATAAGCTCCGTGGCGCTGGCTCTTGGAGCGAGCCCTCATACTGACAGTGCGCAGGACGCCAGCTCTCTTTGCTGGCTGCCTTGGCGCTCCCAGGCCAAAGCTACTAGAGAGGTCAGCAAGCTGGGCCTTGGCAGAGATCTCTACAGTGGACTGCCACTTACGCTGTTTCTTCCTGTTGGCTGAGTCCACACAAGCTCCTTCGAGGGAATACAGTGCGTTGGCAGAGGCTCCATAGAGCTCTGGCCTGGATGGTGCAGTGGGGAGCCTGACCTGCACAGGGAACAGACTAGACTCTGAGCATGACCTGCCGGTCATGTCACCAGAATATGAAGGTCTCCGCAGGAGGCTCTTTGCTCCATGTGGTCTTTGGGGCTGATTCCACTCAGCAGACAGCCGGGCAGCCCCATGGGACCCTCTTGGCTTCTCCATGCAAAAGGCTTGCTTCCCAGACCATAGTACCTTTTCACTGTTCCTCCTCTTTATCTTCACTGCCTTTGTTTTGGAGCTGGCAAACTTGACCCGGACTTGGTGGGATTCTGCAGGGACAAACTGAGCATGAACAAACTCACTTCGTGTCACTCGCTCATGACCCCCAGCATTAGCCGATTTGGCATTGCCACACCTTTTGAGGGGCAGCTTTCTGGGTTGGACAGCTTTACCGTCCAGGCTGGAGTCCTCTTGGCACAGCTGCGAGCAGGATGAACTGTGCTCCGTGCTGCTCTCTGTTGCTTCTGCCAGAGGAGAGCCCCTTGCTGCCGACTTGGCAGGATAACAACTATTCACAGCTGATGGCTCTGTGTCAGGCCGAGTGGATGGCTGTTCTTCATTCACACAGCACAAAGTCTCCTGCTGCTTGGCACATTCCCCCTCCAGCACCTCTCTCTGCAGCTTTCTTTCAGCTTTGTTACTTTCCAGAGAACTCGCTTGTTTTTCCAGCTGGCTACTGCTGCTGTTAATTTTCACTCCACCGGTACTAGGGGTTATAATGAGTCTCTGGTGCATTGTGGCTGGCTGGCTCTTTGTTGAAACCCACTCACTGGCATCAGCCCGATTGTTCCCTTTGCATCTTGTCAGCTGCAGTAATTTATTGATGTACACCCCTGGCTTGGCCTCAGAGGTTGGCCTAGTCCTCATCAACATGGGACCTGTCACACTAGGTATGAGTTTGCTGGGAGAAGCCTGGAGGTCTGCTTCTGGGGATGTTTCCATCAGGGAGAAAAGGGGACTTTGTAAAGCTACTGCATGAAGGGGGCTTGGGTAAGGATACACATCGCTGCCATTCTTGGAGACTAAGTCATTCTGGAATTTGGGGTCCATGCTGAGCAAGTGTATGTCTCTGGCATGGCACAGAGGCAACATGGATTTTGGATCTGTCTCTTTCTGAAATCTAGTATCTGCTGGAACGAGTCTTTCCAAGTCACCTACACAGTGGATGAAAATAAATAACCTAATTAAATCACAGACAATTACATTCAAACTGGTTTATGCTAAAAGTGCTATTTCAGAGGCATGTGCTAGCTTTTACTAAAATCAGTAGCATGAATGAAGAAAATAGTTTCAGTCCTCCAAGATCGCTGAATTACTTCAAGGCTTTTATTCACCTGAGCATAACAAAGACAATGCCTTTTAATACCAAAAATATTAAAAATGCAGGAAAATTTAAACTGCACTACTTGGATGAAAGTAAATCTGTGCATACAAAAAAATGTTCCAGAATGTCACAGACTAACAGGAATCCAATCAACTAAACAAAAATAAGGGATTACTTTTATTTCTTAGCAGAGATAAAAAGTGAATCCAACAATCAGAAAGTCTGAAGCTGAACATCAAGTAAACTATCCAGTACAACAGATAAGGTTTCTGAAAACTTTCCCCCCAGGATAGGATAAAGACTTCCCCTGGATACATGACCATAACTCAGAAATTCCTGAAATTTTCAGCATGCAGAGTTAATGGTATTTTAAGTGGTTAAATTTGAATTACAGCTTCTCCTTCAACCTTTTTATATCATGTGTCTTAGAAAAATCTATACTGCTCAACCAGCTGCTTTACGTGGACTTAAGCAGACACTCGGTTATAGCGTTTCCTAACCTCTTAAATGCTGGAAGCTGTAGTTGTTTATTCTTTTGCATTTTCCTTTAGCAAGGCATTAGTAAACAGAAGCACTAAACACACAAAAAGCAGCCATTAAGACTCATGTGTCACATAGGCCAGAGAGTGACATGATTCTACTTTTCCTTAACCCCAAATCCAATAAAACTTCCTAACTGGGTCTCTCATTTCATGTGAGAACATTATCAGTCTCATGCCCTTCTCAAGTAAGTAACTTCTGAGAGTATTTAATTCCAGAAAGAAATATTCAGAGGTTTCATTAAAAGGCATAAAATCGGGATTTGATTCTATGTATGGGTTCTTAAAAGTCAACCTTAAGGATTTAGAAGAACCTTTACTTTGACAAAGAAAAAAAACCTAAGGGTAACTACTCAGACAGATGGGAGGCTTAGTCCTGAAGATGGCATTTATGGTAACCAATTCAGATCTCTTAAATTCTGGAGTACAGTCAAGGTTGCTGTAAGTTGCACTTGACTGCTGCACCTTCCTTGCTGGAGCATCTCCTGTGCACTGAGAAGACAGGCTCTGTTCTTGTGTGAAACAAAACTGTTCCATCCAGACAAGTCATCTGATAGAGCATGATGGTGCTGTGTTACCTCTGGTACTAAGAGTACTGGAACCATCTGCAGTTAGCTTGGATTTCTCTGTACAGCAGTGCAGACTTCAGTGCCAACAAATCCTCAGCTAACTGATTTCCTGGCTGCTTCATGCTACCAGGAAATCCAACCATCAGATCTAACCACATATTTCACTTATGTTGACTATTTCTGTCCTGTGACAGGAAGCTTTTCAAAGACTTCAGAATTTGGTGGTTTTTGCAGTGTCCTACCTAAGGCACTTACAGACCTGCTACAGCAAAAGTTGGGACAATGATTTTCCTTAGGAAATCATTGGTAGCCTGTAGTGGTGTTCTCTTTTGCAAGCAAATAAGGAAAATGTCAAAAGAACGCTGTGCTTCTGGTGTCTCAGCAAGCTTTCCACTTTCCACTGCAAGAAAAGGCAATTGGTTGGTACCAGCAGTTACCTGTAGGTACAAGATAAGGGAAAGAAAAGAGATATTCCTTCCCTTCTCCAAACTATGCCTTTCTGAACATCTTGCCGCACTTCCTGCAACGTGATCAACTTTGTGAGAATTGTTTCTTCCAAGACTACATCCACTACTACTCCACTACTTATGTTTCTCACACTGAAGGAAGCAAGAGGTTGTTGCCAGGAAGAAGGGGGGTGATGGTGGAAAAAGGAAGGAGGGCTGAAGGATGTCTGTAGCCTCACTCCTGCACCTCTACTTAACATCAGCTCTCCCTTTTTCTGCTAATTTAGCTACAAAAAAAGCATAAAGCCTCCTGGGTCTCGGCAAAATGTTTCAAACCAAGGAAGTTTCTGATAGAATAAGAAGTCTGTAATTTGAACACGGAAGTCATGGATCATTAACCTGAGCTCCATCCCCAGCCTCTGAGAAGACTTTGCTTTTATGCTATCCCACTATTGCTTCAGGTGTGTCTGCACAGATAGCCACAGAACAGGTAGTCTTTGCTTCTGCTCCAAGCAAGCCAGACGAGAGTTCAAGTCAAAAAGCCATGGTAATAGAATCATTACAGTTGGAAAGGACCTCTAGGATCATCAAGTCCAACCTTCATCCCAACATATCCCTAACCACTAGACCATAGTCTCAAGTGCTACATCTACTCATTTTTCAAACACCTTCAGGGATGGCGACTCTACCACCTCCCTGGGCAGCTTGTTCCAGTGCCTGACCACTCTCTCAGTAAAGAATTTCTTCCTAATATCCAATCTAAACTTCCCCTGATGCAACTTGAGGCCATTTCCTCTCGTCCTATCATTAGTAATTTGGGAGAAGAGACCAACACTAGCCTCACTACAACCTCCTTTAAGGTAGATGTAGAGAGCAATAAGGTCTCTTCTCAGTCTCCTCTTTTCCAGAGTGACATGGTACCTGAAATGATGTTCCCTATGGCTTCCCTGTTTCTGTAAAGGAACTGTCACACATCTGGCTGGGTCACCATATGAACCATACTAACACAAGATTGTTCTGAGGCCATAGAAGGACCCAAAATAAGAAGCAATATCATGTCACTTAACAGATGGGTAAACAGGAGATTTGGAATATTAATGGACTTGTCCATTTTATCAAAAGGTATGATGCTAATTCGTGGTTGATCCGCTATTAGGCTCATGACTGATAGGGCAGTGATAGGATGAGGGACAACAGGCACAAACTGGAACACAGGAAGTTCCACCTCAACATGAAGAGAAACTTCTTTACCATGAGGGTGACAGAGCACTGGAACAGGCTGCCCAGTGAGGTTGTGGAGTCTCCTTCTCTGGAGACTTTTAAACCCCACTTGGACACATTCCTGTGTAACCTGCCCTAGGCGAACCTGCTTTGGCAGGTGGGTTGGACTAGATAAGCTCCAGAGGTCCCTTCCAACCCCTACTTGTCTGTGATTCTGTGACTGGTTCCTAGTTAGTCAATTACCCTTTGATGTCTGTATCCCTAACTGTACATAATAAATTATGAAAAAGAGTATTGTTTGAGTCCACATTAATTTTAATAAATAGGACAAGGTATAAATAAGTATTATCATACTCATTTCATAACAGACTGAGAAAACAGGTGCTAAGTCTGGAAAATCTTTTCCAGCAAAGTGCATCACTTCTAACTTTGAATTCATCTTCTATTTTTCATACATCTCTGCACCTTTGCACAAGGTATTTCAAATACTGCAATTTTTCTAATTTCACAAGCAGGTAAATTAAAGTATCTCAACATTCATTACAATTTTATCTCATGCACTTAAATATTTTTCCATTTCTAAATGCATGCATCCTTGTATTTTGTTATTGTTTAAAAGTACTTGAGTATGGATACAGCTGAAAGTTGAACAATAAACAGTTTGGCTCTGTGGTTTTGATTAATTCTCATTTTGTGTATTGAAAATAAGTGCTATATATTGACTGCACATTGGTATATTAGGTCCTAAAAGTAATAACCAAAATTCTGCCCTTCTGTAGTGGGTCTGGTCTGAGCTGATTTTCCTCATGCAGCCCTAGGACCCAGAGAGTGTTGATAACACACACCTTTGTTATGACTATCAGTGCTCACATGGCACCAAAGGTACGGGGGGGGGACAAGATCTGGGAGGGGATACAACCCAGACAGCCAACCCAAGCTGACCAATAGGATACTCCATACCATATGACGTCAGCTCAACTATAAAGGGAGGAGTTGAATGAGTTGATTACCTGTGGAAACTGGCCTCGGTCGGGACCTGGCAGGAGTCTCAGGAATGTCTGTGCTAGTTGTAATCCGACATCCGTCGCTGACATAGGCTCCCTGCTGTTGGAAGCTGGTGGTGTGCACAGTAGTTTCATCTGCAGACTTGGGGCGGTAATCAAACACACTAAGCCTTGCTTTAGGGTGTTGAGAGCCAGGCAAGAGACTGGTGTGGGAGGAGGAGATGGACTCACTGTACACTGAGGTACAAGAATTGGAGAGTGAGCAAGAACCACCGTCGCTCAGGTCATAGAAGCCTGCAGAGTTAAAATAAACAGGAAAATATTTCTTATTTACAGTTACTATACATGCTCTGTAGAAGAAAAATGCAGAGAATAAAATAAATCTTCATTTGCTATGCACTACAGGTCAAAATTTATGATCATTTATTTGGGTAACTTTAGCAGAGGTATACTCTAATCCAACCACCTTTTATTTGGCTTCTGCATATTTACTTAGGCTTTGAGCCAGCTTGGCACACACATGCATGCTTAGTTCTGAGAGTGGGATGAGGTGAAGTGCAGCACCATCACACCCAGCTCTTCACTGAAGAACATCTCTGGGGCCTATTATGCAATTGGTGTAAAACAGGGCTGTCTTATGCTGTTGCAACTTGTGCTAGGTGCACACATGTACAGCTTGGATGGGAGAGTAAAACTGGCCTGTGATCAGAGATGCCAATTCTACGATAGCTGGAATGTCTAAGGGCAGAGAAATGAGGGTATCTTCCCTCTCCCAGTCTTGTGATCATTGCCAATTAATTACGGAAGTGTTAAGAAGGCTAGGATAGGAGTTCTTGTTATTCCTCTCTACATAAAGCAAACACAAAAGGAAGCTGTTCCCTTTTGAACTGTGTGTTATGTGCCTAAGCGCCACAACTCCTTAACCCAAACACTCAACAGAAAACTTCACTTTTTATACCCTCTCTAAATACCAGGCTGCAAACCTGTTTGCTGTAAATAAAAAGAAATTCCTTCCTTGTTTCACTGAAGACTTAAGGCTTTTCAAAATTCTATTTAAAAAAGTAGTATTTCCATTGTCCCAGAACAGATAACAGAAACTGGTTTTAAGAGACATCCTCGCTCTAGAAGTCTGCAGCACAGCTCTCTATGTGAATCACACCAGAAACCTGAAACTCACATCTCTTTTTGTCCACGAAAGTTTTAGTCAGCCAGCTGTTGGGGTGTGTTTTTTCAGTGTCTTTTAATAGAGTTGTTTCATTTTTATATAACTGATCAACCAACCACTTGGCCAGAGGACTACAGTGGTAATGATCTTCAAAGCCTCGGCGAGGTTCAGGACACTTCTGGGATTCAAGCAGAGCATTGACAAGGATATTGGTCTCCTTCACTTCTAGTAAGTACTCTAGCCACTTTGCCAATGGTCATTCTGCACTGGACAAAGTAATTAAGTAATAAATCTATCTCCTCCTCCTTCTATTTGTGGCTAAAATACCCATTATAAAAAAAAAAATCCAGAAAACATACTATTTGAGTGAATAAGCATTTTCCAACTAAATCAACTTTACAGGAAAATTCCCACCAGGTCTGTGAGCGTGCTCTGTTCCAGATGACTACTCTGCACCTTGGTCATGGAGCACTGTCTCTGACCAAACAATAGAGAGAGTTTTGCTTCGCAGCTGGACACCCTTCAGTTCTAGCATAATATCCCCAGGAATAAATGACCAAGTGCACATTACCTGAGCTGGGCCGGCTGTCACTATCCAAGTATTCACTTGAGGTCTTACTGACGTCCAACTTGAGCTCACTTATTCGCTGGTCTAGCTGATCCAGGTGGCTTTTCAAGCCGACATCCTGTCTCCTCAAACGAGACTAATTCACAAGTCGAGGGGAGAAGGAGGAAATGAAGAATAATCGCAGTTAGAATCTCAGTGGCAACACATGAATTCAGGCCATCTGTGACGGACAGATTCTGCTCTCATGAAGTGTTTTGCTTAGCTAGGGACTGTTGCAATTGGCTCTCTGTAACGAGACTAACATAATGGACAAGTACAAAGCATTCTGTTTCTCAGTGTATATTGTCTTCTGCCCAGCTGAACACATCCTCAAAACTTTTCATACTGAGTATGTTACTTATTTTAACCTTTGGGGTTTTTGTTACACCTATGGCAGGAACTGTATCGCTAGAGAGGATGGCAATCTTTTAACTGACTAGCACACTAACACATGCACTGCATTTTGCCATAAACTGCCTCTGAGCAGAGGATGAGATAAATATTATGGATTGTCTGCATGATCTCTAAGATGCTGCCTGATGAAAGGAATCTACTGTACGTGAAGGGGTCTATCTTATTGCCACACAAAGTAAAGGCAACATACTCAGTTCTGTAAAACCCTTGGCTTTGACGACATCTTTGTAGTTGAAAGGATATACGGCACAAACTGTGACATCTATTTTGCTAAAAGTTTTCCTTGCATGTCTCGTGGCTAGTATTTCCACACATTTTATGCAAGGAGAAGGTGGCATTTGAATACTGTTGTGGAAATGACTGTATTTAAAATAAATTGTGCCTTAAGCTTGTGAATAATCCATCAGAAGCCAGCAACAAGGTCCTTTGCCTACTGCAATCACTGACCAGGCTGATCTGAGGTAACAGCTCCTGCAGTTGCTCCCCCAGTATTTATTCCGTCAGCTTGGCGAGGCAGATGGCCAGGCGTTAGGTACCAACCAAAGAACCACAGTTGGTTTCTGTCACAAACTTCTCACATGGCACTTGACAAATTATCTATGCCCAGTCGCTGTTTAGGCAGCATCTAATTATATCACAACCTCACCATCCATCCCACAGTACTTTACAGAAAGGTGGTCTCTTGAAGTTGGTTGTAAATGTGTACATTTCAGATTAAAACAAAAAAAAGTGGCAGTTCCAGCAGCATTTCCAAAGCCAAATATGAAAAAAAAAAAAATATTGAAAAAAATCTAGGTCTCTTGAACTAATTAAACTATCTGCAAACATAAATGACATGTAGAAAATCAAAATCAAGTATGCACACAGTTTTGACCCCACTTCCCTTGTGTTCAGATTATTCAGCTTTTAACACTTACATTTTTAGATTTCTCCATAGCTATAAATACTAAAAGCAAGGAAAGCTAAGATCCTAAGGTAATCAGTAAATTATTAGAAACTGGGATTCAAGGAAAAGAGAAAAAAGACAGATGTCTTGAGTGTCACAAGACAACTATTATGGCTGGTGATGCTGCTGAGAAGAATAAAAAGGTATTTCCAGTGTGCTTTTATGAAGAACTGGAGAAACATAAAACACAAGAAATAAAGCCCCTTTTTGTTTATGCCATAGATCTAGAAGGGTTTAAGCTCAGGAGGCTCATTACTGTTTCCTAGGAAAATCTGTAGCGATTTTCCCTCTTCCTGTTTCACGTAAACAATCAGGAAGGGAAGAACTGGACAATAAAGGAGATTTTCTATCCCATCTGAATGATGAATGTATGACATCCTGAGTACTTCTTTATTTCCTTTATGGTGAAAAAGCTAAACCACGCCATGTATCCTTCAGTCCCACCTACTCAGGAAATCACAAAGTTTTGTTTTTAAGGCTGGAATTAATTGCTTAATGATTAATGTTTTGCCAGCCAATCCCTCAGTCTGTGGTTTCTGATTAATGACAGAGAGGCCACAAGGCTCTCAGGTATTCAAAGATTATTTATTATACCTCCAGGTTGTGTCTGCACTTTCACAGTATTTTAGCCAACACACATGGTTTACATCATCTTTTTTAACCCTTTTATGGTGTCTCACACCATTGAGTTTTCATGTTACCAGCAGAATTCATAGCTTTGATCTTTCAGTCAACTCCTGCACACCAAGACAAGAAGCATTCCTCAAACCATTTGGATAAGGATGACTTTTCCTGTGTGTCTGTTTGAGGTTGCTACTGCACTAATACCCACGCTAAGCAGCACCCAAAACAATAAACCCTAAACACACTCATTCTCAATTCACAACATGATTTTTACATGAGACAAAACCTTGCAGGTGAAACCATCTGTTTGCTTTGGGCAATGCAGCTGTGGAGACTTCTGTACACTGCATAATGCAGGACCACACTTTCCAAACCAACTTGTACTATCGATGGCCTACAGTTTTTGGGAGTCAAATCTAGGATATCCACATACTACTCTTTTTTACAGAAGAAATAACACCTTCTGAAAAGCAGGTTTCTTTAAGTCAACAGAAACTGCCATAACAAATCAAGGCACCACTGGTCATACCTAACTCTCCTTCTCAACTATTAATCTCTTCAGTTTAAGGGTGGCTTTGACATTTATTGGTTGTAGATCAGTACCTGATAATTTTAATAATCCAACTGTATTTTGGAATGGACAAAAGATAGAATTAATTTTATCTAGTGTTGCACATCTAAAATCTCTTCACCCTTGGGTCTTTTTGTAACTGATGGTACAAAGCAGCCAGCCTCAGATGAAAATTAATCTCACCTATGGCAAACTCTCATTCTAGAGTGAGTTGAATTCCTTCTAGAAGCACCTCTTGCTCTCAGTTGATAAAACTTTAAGTTCATTTAATATAAAAAAAATATTAAATCCCTAGTTTAAAAGATGTCATCTTCTATTTAAAACTATCTAAAGGGGGGGAAGGGGGGGGCAGAATCTGTTCAAAATACAGGATATCAAGTGTTTTATAGGGAATCAAGGAGAAGTACCTCTTCAGTATAATGTGTCACTTCTCAAATTTTTATATCATAAGCCACCTGAAAGCTTGAAAAACAAAATCATTGGATTCAAATCAAATAAATTATTTTTATAAATATGTTATCTGAGGAAAGAGCCAAGAAAATACTGGGTGCTGCAGCCTTAGATATCTATCTACTTTGACAATGAAAGTGTCATAGATTTCTTTTTTTGTATTAGTCTGAATTTGCATCTCTTCTTTTTCCTCTGTCACCATGACATAGTTTGGCCAAGAAACTAGTTTAGCACCTTTAGGAACACTTACAGCATCACTTAACTCTGCTTCTCTTCTGCCCTCACTGTAGTAACTTGTAGCAGCCAGAAGAGCCCCTGGCCACCAGAAAGAGCCACTGGCTGGGGCAAAAGATGGACATGACTGCTAGGGGAGCGGAAAGCCTCCCGTTCTGGTGCCTACAGTAGACTGCTGAAAAGGCCAACTGCTGGCTGTCACTTGGTACCTCGTTGGCAAAGAAATTAGGATGCAGGAGTGGCATCCACACACAGTCCCTACGGCATTTGATAGCTCTGCCATTCCTGCTAGTGGCACTTGATTCCTTAAGGGTACTGCCTCTGATCTTCTGTTTCTCACCTTACCATTACAGGAGAAGCCTGGCTTGACTCCTTATCTGCCTTGTTTCCATTGCTTGAGATGCTTTGAGCCAGCTCCAGCTGAAACAGCTTCCATATTTTATGTTGCAAGGATCAAACATTTTACCAATTAAGCCATGAATGACCACATTAAAACCCAGGGCTACAGCTCTACTTGAAACTTGGATCAAGATACACTCCAAGGCAAAGCTACATTTACATTGTTAATGAGTTTCTCAATCTGAGAGCCTGTGGAGCAGTGATCACATACTGTATTGTCCATGGGCCAAAAACAACAACAATGAAGACATAACACTCCTGGAGCAATACTTGTTCTTTGCATTTGGTGTTGTTTTTAGTTTTAACTTAATTTCCTGTGATCACGAACAGAATTTTTAAGGGTTTTTTGAGTGCAATACACTGCTCATGAGTCACCAAGAAACAGTTTTCAGCCTGTGGTTGCCGAGTTCCTAGGAACTGTGGACTACTTATAATAAGACTGTTAAAAGCCTGTTTCCAACTGGGTTTGCTTTGCTATTAAACAGCTTTGAGTTACACACCTCTACTCAAATACATGTCTGCAATTTAAAGGGGAAAAAATAACAATAAAGGTACCAGGCACACCAGTCTGAAAAGATTCCAGCAGCCACAGGTCAGTCAGAAGAGCTCTGTATCACTACCTTAAGCATTTGCACAACTGCATTTTTTCTGAAGAACCTGCCCCCAGATTTATATAGTCCTGACTCATTTCTCTCAAGCTTTATGAACACTTCTTCCCAGGCACCCTCAGGAGACACGTTTCCCATAATTACACTGGCACCTACTGGCAAAATCCATCCCTCTCCGGTGCTGTGCTGAGTTACTCTCATCCTCTTGACTCCTGCATTTGTAAGGGCAGCAATTAAAGGTCATTTTTTTCTTCCATTTTAATGGCTAGTTTCTCCCACGTCCTTGGAAAGCCTTGCAAGGTGCCATTAAGGGCCTGACAAGCTAATCTTCTATTTTCACATTTTATTTGAAAAGTATATAAATAAACGAATAATTAAAACACAAGAACTGACATGAAAAAAGAACAGTCACCGTGGTCAAAGGTCATTGGGTGTTTCTGTTAACCCAGTGGCCCCAGACAGGCAATAAATGCTTTCAATTCTTTCGTTTAGCTAAAAAAAAAAAAAAAAAAGAAAGAAAGAAAGTAGAGCCATTAGTTAAAATTATCAATGACATGTAATCAAGTGGTTGGCAGTCCACTTGTCTTGCATTTTTTACTTTAATCAAGATATGCCTGCTGCTGTGTTTTCACATGTGGTGGTGAGGTTTCCCCAAAGGTTAAAGCCAATTTTATTCCAAGATGCTGCCTGATAAAGCTGCCTACAGGGAGCGAATAACTGCTCTGTTTTCACACCCGACTGGTAACTGATGGCCAAGCCTTGCACCAGTACAGAGAGGGAAAAGGCTCTGAATTAAGTCTGAGCTTAGTGAAGTGTGTAATTGCCCGTAGTAGAGATTAAAGCCCTTTATCCTTTGATTGTTGTTTCATCTATGAAACTAATTTCAGTCCAAATTCAGGATTTGTTTTTTTTCTTTCACAAAAAAACCCCAAAACTGTGCAAGCGCCTGGCGTAACACTTCAAATACAAGGCCTGGCATTCAGTTACTCTTCTCTTTTGATCATTCAGTCCGTGGCAAGAACAAAGTGCTCCTGGCCCACGGACCCCTTCCTGGCGGACCGACTCCCACCCGTACGCCACGGCAGGGGCACACGGGGATGCAGGCACATCGGTGTGACCAAACCAAACCCATGGGCACTTCAGTCTGTTCATGGCTATCTCGCTCTGCGCTTCTTTTATCCCCTATCCAAAAGGCTACTGCAATTAAGGGGTGAGCGCTCCCAGGAGCGATCCGGTTGTTACTGAAGTTAATCTTATCTCCCGCTCCTGGGTTCCGATGAACGAGCGACGCCGGGTCACGGCTTCTCCCCAGCGCTCCCCCGGCACCGAGCCCTCTACCCACCCTGCGCGTTTCGCGCTCAGGTGGGCCCCGCCTGAGGGGAAGAAGAGACCGTTACAATGGCTACGGCCGCTCACCCCAACAGACGCCCCTGAGGAGGGAGGCACGGCTGAGGCCGCGGCGCCCTGCCCGCTCTCGGTCCCAAGGGGGAGCCGGGTGTCAGGCAGCCCGACCCGGCGCTGCTCCCCTTCGTTCGCTACCCCTCAGTCCCCACAGGACACTGGGGGCGGCGGGGCGTCCCGTCCCTTACCAGCTGCTCCTTCAAGGCGGTGAGGGTGGCCTCCAGCCGGTGCTCCTTGGTGTGGGCCGACAGGGGCTGCTCTTCTCCGGCCGCCACCGGCCGCTGCGGCATGGCCAGGGCGGCCCGCACCAGCTCCCGCTGCTTCTCCCTCAGCACCTGGAGCTCCTGGAGGCCGGCCAGGGCCGCCTGAAGCCTCTCGCCCACCCGGCCGCGATCCCAGCCGCCCGCTCGCGGGGCGCCCAGCAGCATCGTCAATGCTGGGCTGCCACACCGGCCATGGCAGTGGGGCGGCGGGGAGGCGGCGGGGCTGCTCCTGCCCCGGGCCGTGCCTGCGGCGAGGGCCGCCCGCTCCGCTCCGCAGCTGGCACCGGAGCGAGTAAAGCGCGGCCGCAGCGGCTCCTGCGGTTTTGGAGGAGAGGTGGGGACGGGGGAGGGAGAGAGGGAGGGAGGAAGGAAGGAAAGAGGGCTGCGGCTCCGGGGCCACCTCTCGGGGTGGATACGCGCGGCGAGGAGGCAGTGCCCGTGCGGGGGCGGCTCCTGCCCGCCCGAGCCCCGGGGGCAGCCCTCGCTAATCCCACGCCCTGGCGGCGAGGAAGGACGGGATGGGAGGTGCCCGCCCTCCCCCGGCAGAGACTGAGGCCGAGGAGCCGGCAGGCAACGCTGGGGCCAAAGTGCCCGTCCCGGCCGGGAGCGAGCTCTGGGGGTGCTGCGGAGATGGGACCCGAGCCTGACGTCGTGCTGCAGCTGCGCGCAGATGAAAATGATGCAGGGAGGCGCTCGCAGGTACAACGTTTCCCTTGCAAAAACGCGGCGCTTGTAACTCCATCCCTTCTCCGCTTGTGTTTCCTGCCAGACACAGCACTGGCACTCCTCATCTTGCTCACTAGAAACCAACCCAACTGGCATCTAATCACAGAAGTTTGCTCTCCTGCACTGAATTGTCGATTGCAATCCTGGAAGCAAGGCAGAGACCTGTTTTGTGAAGTCAAGGTGTGACTCAGTTCCTCCTCAAAAGCCATTTGAAGGACTTAGGTTTTGCTTTAAATGGGACCTGAAGACACAATTGGTCATGGAAATCCAAGACTACTTGGTGCTGTTGCTACCAAAAAATGCTGGGTTGAAAGTTCTCAAGACAGGCAGCTGCAGCTTCTTAGGAGGTAGTTAGTTAGCAGTATGTGTAGTCTACAGTGATGCACAGAGGAAGAAGAAGCCCTGATACCAAAAGTCTGGTGAACTTAGTGGAGAGACCATGCTATAGGAGAAAAATTTTCTGATGCCTGCACTGAAATAGGAAGAATTTGTGTCCTACAGATCCTGAGGTCCCTGTGTGCCACACTCAAGAGGTTGAGATAATGTCAGGAAGGACGTATGATTCTCCATGAAGCAGTGAGCACACGCACAACCCATGTGCCCATGGTTGTCTTCTGTTCACCCTGTGATGTATCTTTAAAAGCTAGCCTACTTTGATTTGAATACTATTTGACTTTGTGCTGGGTTACATGAGTTAGGTGAGCAGGAACCAGTTGCTCTGTCATCTGTTCTTCAAGTAGCGTTCTTTCAACACCATGTGTGGGTGGCAGCTTCCACTGCTGAGACTGCAGCGAGCCCAGCTTTCCCTGTAGTAGGCCATAGCTGTAGGAATGTCAGAAGCACTAGAGTCATGTCAAACCCAGTGCCTGCTGGGAGGGTGGTAAATTATTCATATGTTGTTCACTGAGTCCTTTGCAACACATTATTTGGTAGTTCCGGTAGAACTAAGCCTTTTTTCCACTATGTTACTTTCAACAGTTTTCATGTAGCTTGAAGATTTGAGAACAATATTTACCCTGCAAAACTGAACTGTGTCAGAAGGGGTCCAGAGAGCTCCTATTCTGACAGATCACACATATTCACAAATATCCTGACCCTGTAGTTCAATCTGCAGGTGGAGAATGACTGATGTCAAGCACTATAGTGCTTAGTGTGTATGAGTTATGAAATGTTTGACATCATCTAAGGCATGTTTTGGGTTTTTTTCTTTCTCTTTAATGAATGTGCTTCTGCTCTTCTTCTTCCCTGATTCATCTTGATGAACTTCCCTGTGCAGAGTAATGCTTCAGTGCCAGGATGATTGAACTCTTCATCTCCAAGGTGGAAAGAAAAACTAACTTCAAAACCAAGACGCTCTTGAAGGTGATGACAAAAGACAGCATGAAATACTGTCACCTCTCAGATGGAGAGTGGCAAACAACCATCAGTGTGCGGCATGGGGCAAGAGTCTTGCAAAATACCATTGCAGGTATGAGGAACTGAAGCATTTTTGTAAATCACTTGGCTTGGCACTTGTTAGACATAAAGCACAGTTCCTTATTTTATTCAATCCATGTTCTAACATGACCAAATATGAGTCACCAACACAAATACCAGTTAGTATATACTTGCTAGGAGAATTAGATAATATAAAGTCATATATCTTTCTTTCTCTTCCTCCTTCCTTTATGAGCAACTGTTATCCCTTGCTCTTTGTTCTTCCTCTTCTTTCATCTTTTTATCTTTTCATACATTAAATCCCAAATGGGCTATATCACAGCAGTATCATTATTCTAATCAGCTTCCTGATTATCCCCTCTGTTTTACTGATTACTTTCTTCCCCAGAACCCTTGTGATATCACTTAATCTTTGCAGATAAGTCAACAAATAGCTTGTGTTATCCGATTTCTAGAGGAGAGAGTAAAAGGTGTGAATCGCCCACAAATTTAAAATTATGAGATTATGTAGGGGAGGGATAGCAGTAAAGGTGAAAGCTTCATAGTAGGGACTTATAAAACTTCTGCTATTCTTAGTGACTGATAGAGAAGAATGTTCGATATTGATGCTCTGTAAAGTTTCACTAGATTTTAAGAATGACTTAAAAAAAAGGGAGCAATCCATGTTTTTTTCTGCTTAGCTTTAGTACACGGAATCCAAATGGTGAAATGTAGCTTGCAATTTTCAGAAGACAAAAGGTTTGACTTTTCACTTATGTTGCTTTAATTCCAGTAATTTCAAAGACATTATTCTTGATTTCTGTTTTCCACTTATGGATCTTGGGGTAAACTAAATTTTATGAAAAAGCTGTAGTAACAGAATGATATAATTGCAAAATCAGACACCATAACAGTAACAAATAAACAAATTGACTACATAACCTTATTTTAGGTCCTGACTTGTATTATGTGATTGCACAGTGTTATTCCACAAGTCTGTTCCTCAATGAATACATAGAATGAAAGACAGGTGATGAGTGGGCAACTACTCAATGTCCTCTCTCTTCATGCTCCAGCTCGTGCCTTATTTACTGCAGATCTTTTCAGCGGTGCACTGCTGATAGAATTTCCTTTTGCTTTTAAAAAATATGCTTTGCATTCTAGCTTTGAAGTGCCTTATGGTGTGAATGAATAATGTCTTTACAACATCCCAAAATGTATAAAGTTATTTTTGTTTTCTAGAAGGGGACCTGAGGCACCGAGTTTCATTTCAGAGATGCTTGCTCATTTTAGGTGCCCATTGGAGATGCCTTTGGCCTAATTTTTTTTGGTGTACTTAGCATTTTACAGTTAATATGTATCTATTTTATTGTTCCAAGCAGAGTTCCCTATGCCTTCAGTTGCAGTTCTGAGCACTCAGCAATTTGGTAAATGTAATACTGGGCATTTAAATTTAAATCACTAGAAAAATGAGGAACACAATTAGTGCTCCTCATATGGAGCCAGCTTGGGTGTGCCTGCACCTGTGGTAGAGACATGCCCTCAGAGCCTCCTAAACTACTAGAAAGGAGGCAGGTGTTATTTACTCTGTTTTGGCAGATGGAGATATACAAAGAGGTTAACCCTTTTATGCAGGATCGAACAGGAAATCTGTGGTAGGACTTGAAAGTGAAGCCAAATCATTCATGTGACCACAGAAATGACTTTATTCCCTGTTTTGTGGATGCTTATTAGCCAATTTGTGTGGGACTAATGTTAAGGATAGGACAATTTGTATTGACCTCCAGATGTGTTTAAAAGAAAAGAAGAGTGGTTGAATGTTTGCCTTGGATGAAGTCCAGAGTACACAAAATGCTTTGGTATACCAGACAACTTCAAGAGCTAAATTGCAGTTTGCTTCTCACATTTGCTTACGTTTTGTTGTGAAAAATAATTCAAAGGGTTTTTTGGTAACATTTCTTTGCAGAGGGATATAAAGTCTTCCCACATAGGCTTCAGCATTTGTGTATTTTAGTTGGGTCTTTAGCCGTGTGTAGCAATAGTTGAGGAAAAATCTGTTTATTTAGGACTATTTCTTGACATGACAGAAACTCGGTTTGTGCACCAACATCCTCACTTTGCCAGCCAGCGCCTCTGCCCCCTGTGTAGTCCTGTTGTTTCTGAGAGCTCCACAAGCCTCTTGCCACTGATCCTGCTGAGGGTCTCATGCAGAGATACCGCCTAAGGGAATATTCTGAGCTATTGACATCTGGCAGATGTTTAGAAGGTTAGTTGGAGAATGCAGAGCAGTCAGATGTGGATTGAGCCAAGCCTAACACAAGCTATTATCATACTCAAGATAGGGCAAAGTGCAATTCTTGTACCTGTCGTTTGTGGTATACCTAAGAAGATGTGTACTGAGCATATCCTTTCACATAAATGACAGAGGTGCTGCTTAGCAGTAGCAGTACAAGGTTCTGCTGCAACGTGGGATGGAGCCTTCTGCCATTTTTTGGAAATGTTAAGTTCAACCATTAAGAATATCCTGAAAGTGGACTACCATGATGTTGCCCACACTGGGTAGTGTTATTTCTGTGCTAGCACTATTTGCCAGAGAATGCATAGTATTGTATGTCCCTCTGTGAGGTGACTGTAAGTAAATTGCCATCATCCAGGCATTTCCTCTAATTAGCAGCCTTTGAAAACATTCTTCTTAAGGGCTGATGTCTCAAGGATTACTTTATTTAATTAGAAAGAAACAAATCACTGGTGGGAATGTCTTTTTCTAGAGTTTGGAGAATTTGATTTGAATTGAAAAAAATGACTTTTTGAACTACAGCTTACATGGTAATAGATAGGGAAAAGGAAGTGAGAGTGCAGCTGACATACAGCTTCTGCTACAAAACCAGATTTGAGTTGATGGAGGTCTTTAGAAAGAGGAATCTTCTAAAAACACGAGTAAAATCCTGCCTTCAGCTACCAGAGATTAGGAGATGCCCATCTGTTTTTGTGATTATTTCTGTTTAGTTTATGCAGGGTTGCAGATTGACTTTTCTTGTGACACTCCCAGCACAATAGTGGGGGTTTCAGAGGAGGGAGGAGGCTTTGCTGAGAACTATTACAAGCTTAGCATGAAAGTGATTATTGTTATGTCTTTCCAGTTTATGCTCTCCAACTGAAATCTTTGTAACTAAAAGCCTGTATTTTGGACCATGTGAAAATGTGTACATATCCATAAAACTGTGGATAGATAGGCAAACTGGGGGGCACATGAGCAACTGTTGCATAGATGGCGACTCAAGAAGCACAGAATATACAGGAGAATGGAGAAGGTGGTGGGGACCAGAAATCCAGGCAGGTAGGAGGAGTGACACAGTATCCAGGATGAGCCTGGGGAAAGGAGCCTGAGGATTAAGCCTGAAAAAAGAGTTAAGAGTATCAGTATTCAGAAAGAATGGGAGATGTGGGAACCTAATAGAGAATAGAAAAAAAGTTATACAATTTGGTATGGCCATAATGGCTTCTTGCCAAGAGTCTTGGAAGCATTGCCATCCTAAACTAACAGGGAAGAAATTGAAGCACAAAGCAATAATTTGAACTGCAAGAGGTCTACATTTACAACAGATCATAACCAGAGGTGTCTGGGAACAAATGTGATGAATATGGTTGGCCTTGGGGCTAGCACTCATAGTCGCTGCATCTCCATGTATTCATGGACACAATGTAAGATTCTGTGTAAATAAAGGAAATTTTTTATTTAGTTTCTCTAGGAATGAGAAGCAGATGCTGGGTGCTTCTGCCGTGGGATGGACAGACCTAAAGGGAGGAGCTGGGCCAGAAGGCTGTCCCACAGAGACAGGAGTAGGGCAGTTTTTCAAAAGGAGCTCTCAGTAACTTGCTGCTGAGAAGGGCAGCAGTCCTTCCCCATCCCTTCAAAACCTCATTACTATTCTGCTGTTCTTGCACTATTACATCAGAAACCATGGAGAATAATGATTATTTCTTCATATTGGGTGATAACTTCTTTTACACCTATTGGTCTTGCTCATTGGCATTCTGATGAAAATTCAGAACTGACTGCTAGTAAATCCTGATATTAATCCCTAATTCTCTCTTGCAGCCTCCATGCTTTCCATATTTCCTCCCACTGATTAGAGCTTGTGTTAGTTTTCCCAGCAGAATCTCACTTTCTTCCTGTCCTCCTGTTTTCTGTTGGCTCTACAGCAATATTTTTCTGCCCTCATTGTCATTCATAACGCTTAGCAAGTTCACATCACCTGGAGATTTCATTACAATATTGTTTAAAACTGTCTTTCTGATCGCTAATATTAAATGCAAATTCCAGCAACATTGCAGTACAGTTCCAAACACTCCTTCCAATTTGGTCCTTGATCTTCATTATTTCTTTCCTTTTACTTCATTCTGTTCAACAGCTTTTCAGTATAGGTGATCTTGTTTGCATATCTAAGATACCAGTTTTCTATTTGTACGCCAGATTACTCCAAGTGACTTGTAATCCCTCATTCCAGGGTCTACTCTGATTCTTACATGTGTATCTTATTTTTACTCATGGGCTTTTCTGCTAATATTGGAAATACTTTTGTATTGCACAGCTGTCTTCTAAAAATATATGGAATCACAGTCTCTGCTATTTTGTTGATTTAATCATTTATCATTTTTATTTTTCTGTAGTCCAGGGAATCCCAATTTTCTTCTTCCACTTGTTCAGCATTAATGAGAAATGAATCCATCAAAGCCTTTAAAGTTACACCAATCAGAGAACTGTTGTTCCGTTGCTTTGTGTCAATAGTTCAACTCACATCAGATTCTTAACTAGCATTTGCGTGTGGATTTGTCTTTACACCATTCTTTGCGTATGTATGTAGCTCTCTGTGATTTTTCTATTTTCAAAGTTCCATACTTCTCTGAAAAACAAAGCAAAAGCTGATGTGTGTAAGTTCTGAGCCTACTTCTTTGAAAAAGGAATGTATTTCCAACAGGAAAATGTGCATGCCAGTGTGCAGTTCCAGAGAGTATAAAGTATTCCTCCTGCCCTACTGCAGGATCCCACTGATTAACTTTGAGGTCTTATAAAGGAAGGGCACTACACTTTTTCTGGACAGATGTAGCTTAAAGTTTAGTTGGTGGAAAACAACCTCAAATAGTTTGTCCAATGAAAATAAAACACAATGCCAGAAAAAAAGAGGGAGAAAAAAGGATCCTTTCATGGTGATGTATGGACAAGCTTAGTTAAGGATGGCAAAAGTTTTCAGGACATATGATTAGAAAGCCCCAAGGCACATATTCAGCAAGATATGTAAACACTGACCTAGCTCTAAATAGGTGAAAGGTCCCACTGAAGTCAAAAGCATTAGTTCTATGCTTAAAGTTAGACACATGCTTTAGGCTTCGGTTTAGCAAGATGTTAAAGATCCACTAATTTTAATTTTGTGAAATACTTCTGCAAATTCTGGGCCAGGGCATTCAGAACAAAACATCTTTTGTTAAAAATAGTTAGCTTAATGATATCCAGGAGGAACATGAAAGAAAGAGGAATTCCTCTTACAGTTTCACAGCATGATGATTTAGCTGGTGTTCATATTTATTTGCATTGGAGATCTGTGCAGGTAGTGGGGGTTAGACTGCAATGCGGAGGATGGCATGGTAATGTACTTTTATTGACTAAGAGGCATTGAACACGTTCAGATAATGCACCCTTAGCTTGCTGGATGCTCATAGGCCTGCTCCTTTTGGATTCTTTCATTAAAAAGCAGAAGAAACAAGCCAACAACCTGCTGACTTGTGAGGACTGTGATTTTATCAGGTATGCTTTAAAATGCATTATTTTTTCTAGGAAAGATAAAATGGGGCAGGTCCAGTTTGCTCCACTGACCTGAATGGTTAGTGGGAATATTTTTGTGAGATTTTTGAGCTACTAAGTTTTACATGATGGTGTATAAGAATCACACTAAGCACTGTGGCAGCTGGGAAATTTCAACTTTAGAAAGTTCAGATATGTGTATCCCCACGGAAGTATGTCGATGTCAGCAACATCTGAGATGGGAGAAGAAGCCTTATCAAATTCCTTGTTTCATTCCGATAATGTTAAATCCTCTCCTTTTTCTGGGATGGAAGTGTATGAAACCCCATATACTGAATCCTATGTTTCAACCTTTGCTTTGCCTCTTTATAAGAAGGAGTGGACATATACAAAACATGCCTTGGGAAGTGTGCTTTCCTGCTGAGTCTACCCTGAAAGAATTAATCACAGAGCTTCAGTTGTGCCTCCATTTCCCAAAGCTGGGGCCTGTCTGGTCCCCATAGCTAGGTCAGTAATAAAGCCATAGCAGAGATTGCTTCAGCATTATAAATTGGGGAAATTTGCTGGTGTACATCACACCACTGTAGTATTGCTTCATGCATCAATGGAGCAATGTTATAGCAAATGTTTCTCATTAACAAAGCCTTTGCTTCACTTTTTCATGTCTAAAAAGAGCAGTGGCAAACTAAAATAGCGATATTTATTTCCTTTCCCTTCTTTCTTTCCTATAAAGGTTAACCAAACTAGCTACTGAATAAAATTGAATTACTTTGCGGACAATGGCTCTTTGCTCTTGGGCTTAGTGCAGAAGAAGAGCTGTGCTGGCAGGAAGGTGGTGCTTATTCTGTGAGACTATATTTTCAGCATATTATGCAACGCCAGCAGGTTTGCAAAACTCCAGTTGCGTATCAGAACAACAGTTAGTGTTTTGCATGCTTTGCCATTTGCATGTAGGGTCTGCTGAATTCATCACGGTCCTTGCAGCAGGGTGGTTGGTGATCAGGGGCAGTTATAAGTCATTAGTGAGCTGTGAAAAAACAAATGGAGAACTTAGAAGCATGCTGAGACGCTGTGTGCTCAGCAATGGGAAGGGCTAAAGCACATATTGCACATTCCAGGATGGGGAAGATGAATGGGAGATGCATAGCTGATCTCTAATTCCTCTGCTACTGAGGCTGTGGAGTTTGTGCTTTGTTTAACATTTCTGTTCATTTTTGTGTGTGTGAATAGGCTGTGAAGTAACACGCACAAATACACATGCATATACATTATCTCTGTCCTGACTTTGCTGTATCATCCTCTCTACAACTTACTCATCTTCAGCAAATTTGTGTTTATTGTTCAGGTGCTTATGAAGATGCCTCGGTTACATTCTTAATTGGATTTTTTATTAGACTAGTTTGATTGCAAGTACGTTGCCATGTGAACACCTGGGAAAGATAGGGGACAGGAAATTGTAGATAGAGCTTTTTATAAAAGACTGGGTTCTTAAAATAACTTAAGGTATTATGTGAATATCAGCAACCCATGCTCTTAATCATAATTTGACTGCAAAAAGACATACAACACAGTTAATTGGAAATTGAAATATGATACTGTGTGAAATACATACTACTATGTTCTGTACATACTACTATATGTAACGTCCCTTACCACAGGAGACCCACATTGCTTCATTCTCTTTCCATATGTCTTTCTGATGAAAGAATGTGAGCATACAAGACATCTCATACTTGTCCCGATGTCCTTTTGGCTACAGTGATACCAGGTACTTTTCCCACCTGTGCCAGGCTTTGAAATAATCTTGAGTCTCACCTCTTGCTGAATGTTCTTATACTCAGCTTCAGAGGTGTTGCAGAGGGCTTACTTGAATGGACAGGAGTAGAGGAGCTTACAGAATTGACAGAGGCCTATGTCAAGAGGGTGCTGGGGTAAATCTGCATCAAGATTGAGGCAGCAGAGAAATTCTCCCAAAGGATACCACTCTCTAATTCCTGGAGAAGCATAGGTAACACCAGAGTGTATTTCAGTTATGGCACTGCTAGAAAATTTCTCATGGTAATGACTCGGTACTCCCTACATATAAATTATATGTCTGCTAAAGCTATTTAGACAGGTCTACTTTGAGCACACCTGAATCCAGCTTAAAGAACCTCCAGGGAATTAAGCTGGGTCTGAGCTTGCCCTGTTGCCTGCTAACCAAACTCCTGTGATTGATAATAGGTTTTCTGGAAAACAGACATGCTGCCATTGGGAGTGGGTGTAACACAACTTCAGGAATTGCTGGTGCTTTTCTTCCACTGACTGAGATAATTGGGCTTTGGTGTTGTGGGCACATATGTTCCCTGAGATACCAATACCAAAGAGCTGGTAAGGGAATTTCAGAGGAGCCCCTCTCACATGGGGGCTTTTGTAATTATTAAGTTTATATGACATTGTTGAACATGATGCACTGGTACACAGTTACTGCCAAATGTATTGGTGTAAGAACCAGAAAAGTATAGCACTGCCACAAAGTAGACATGACTTAGGCAGACATTTCTAGATTTCAGTCAAAGCTTTGCACAACTGCCTACTCCACTACACTAATTTAACCTGGAGCTTGGAGAAGGAGTTTGAAGATGCAGCATCTATTTGAAAGTGTTTCCACAGCTAGATATTTAAGAATTATTATAGAAAAAAGTCACTAACACCATCAGGAATCCTGAATGACATGGAGCGAAACAGAGGAAATCAGAAGTCACTTAAGCAATTAACTGAACCTCCAAAAATTATTCAGGTCCTGTTTGGATTTGGTAACTTGTCCTTCCCCTGTCTCTATGTATTTGCTCTTCACCTCTCAGATCTGACATTCTTCACTCTTAGGAGAGACTGTTGCTGTTTCTGTTCTCACTGATCATGGAAGCGCTGTGCTGTCTTGGAGATGTGGAGCGAGCTGCTACATCAGTGCAGTATGTGCCCAGAGATACCCCTTCAGACCCTAGCAGGGCTGTTTGAGGGTCATTGTGGTGTTGACCCTGAGCTCTTTTGTGCCCAGGCACTACTCTAGCACAGCCATGCTATTTGTAATTGTGGTGTTGTTGGCTCATGGCCCCATGCCATGGCTTGTACGTCCCCTGAGAGCATTGCAAGCCTGCCTGAGAGACACCGTAGTTCTCTCACATCCATGGCTTCTGTAGCAGCTTGAGTAAAGTAGGATCAAGTAGCACAAACTCTCTTCATCCCTTTTACTGAGCTGAAATTATCAATCAGGTTGTTTTCATTCCTGCTTCTCATATTCCTTTTCCCTGCAGCACTGATAAATTTCCTCTGTCTTCTGTATAGATACAGTTCTTCAGAAGCTTTTTTTTCAATAGAGTAGATACATGGCAGAAATCTTTACCCAGAATTTGCCTTGCAAAGGTGAAGTTAGTGTCCAGAACCACATTAGCAGCAAGTTAGATCTTTTTTGCCCTCACCTTAAGTAAGACATTACTGCTTTTTTAAACTTTGATAGGTATGCCAGAAACGCCAAGATCATCTCTCTCCAAACATCAGTGTGGATCAAGTTTTCTCCATTCTGTCTTCCAAAACAGAAGCATCTGCTATCCTCATTGCTACCATGAAGAACATCTGCCATCTGTTATCAAGAGTCTGAAACCTTAGCTAGCAGCTACCCTGCTGAATGTTTTTAATACCTGTAAAATAACACTATGTACCAGCTGGAGTACAGATTAAGGAAAACCACAGAAACACTTGCAAAAACCAAAACATCTCTGCATGTGTGGATGCCCAAATAAATATTTCATCTTCACAGAATAAGACATTTTAAATTAGATGCTCAAATCTCTTTCCTTGTGAGCAAATTCCTGTGTAAATCCTGTAAAGCTATTTCTAGAGAAAATTTGGAAGGCTAGATTTGCTTTGTGTTCATTTTCTGGTTGCTAATCGACATATTCTGTTGCAGATCCATCCTGGCTAGGAGACAGTAATCCACCCCTCCAAGGACATCAAATTAAGGTAGCAACAGGAAGTCTTTGTCTTTATAGTCCTCTGGAAGTGGTGTTGAAATGAAGGATGATGTCTGTTCTCTCCACCACATAAGGTGAAATGCAGAGGAGATGACAGGTATTACTTTACTATTCTGTGCCAGAGATTTGGGATGAGGTTCTGATTGTCCCCTGGATGAATGTGGGAAAATGAGGAAGGATGAGACTTGAGAGGGTGTAATAGAGGAGGAGATAACTCGCTTCCCTTTCTAACATTGCTGAAGAGAATGATGGTGGGACAGGATGACACGCTTTGCTGTCTTGCAGACTAAGACAACTGTCTCAGATAAACCCTCAGAGCCTTCAAGGACATCAGCTGCATCATAAAGTAGGTTTTCTAGAGAACGGTTGTGGTGCAACTTCAGCCATCCTTTTTCCAGCATGCAGAGCAGCAGCTGGCCCCTTGCGATAGCGAAGGTGATTGTGACAATAAGAAGTTGAAAGGTGTTGGTTTCCTGATGGAAAATGGGCCATCTCAGGTTGGAACACCTTTGAAATGCTTTACTTCTGCCCCAAAGAACACTCCCTACCTGATGCTGATACCCAGTCAATATTTACACACCATACTGGACTTGGAACACTTCAGTATTTTTTGCAGCACTCCACAAGGATGCATCCTTGGTGTTTCTGTTGAGCTCATCAGTTCATCTTGGGCACACTGGGAGCCCCCTAAACCTTTACAGCCATGTGATGTGACCCCCAGGAACCCATGCTCTGGGTACTAATCTCTGGAGGAGGTATAAGAATTGCTTCCCTATGTAACTGGTTTCTGGGCTAAGGTCTCCAATGAAAGCTGTCATTTCTGATGTGTGAGCTCTCAGACTGACAGTGCGATGTCAGTCTCACTTGCTTCAAAATGAATTTTACTTTTGTGGGTATCAGGGCTTATACCCACAACACCTGCCCTTTTGGCTTTCCACCTGCATGTGTGTATGCAATGCAGCTTCTGAGAGGGTATAACGCCTCTGCTATCAGAAAACAGAACCTTTAATAACCTCTGGGGTTTTATAATCCTTTCTTTAATTTCCTTTTAAATTAATCCAACCCTGTCTTGCTGCGACATATGAAGTGCTCTGCCTAAAAAGACATAAATGTGATTAGATTACAAGGTACTTCAAAGGTGCTCCACCTTCAGCTGTTTGTGAGCTGCTTAGAATTAGTGGAACTATGTGGCAATGGCCAAAAGTCTTATCCCAAGCAGGACTTTTCCCTTTGGCTGAAATTCCAGGATGCACCCAAAACTCCACAGCTGTTGTATGCAATACAGTGATGTCAGCAGAAAATCTGGGGACGTTTAAAATTTGTCCTATTTTGACATGGCAGCTCTACTCCCTGCAGTTTATGCATAAAATGCCATGAAACCTTGGACTGGAAGGTTGGGAATATAATAAACACTGTTAAGTGCAGTTAGACTCTGATCCTGCTGCTGTGAGAAGTCAATATATGAGTTTCTTTATCACAGGATTTCAGCATCAGCAGAATCCACCTGACAGACATGGGAGCACCTCATCTTGCCACTGATATCTATCTCTCCCCCCAAGATCAAAGTTACCATCACTCCCCCCCTCACCTGGGGGAGAAGCAACAAACTGGGAACAACTCAGTCAGGAAAAAGCTGCAAACCAACCAACCAGCCAACCAAAAAGACTAAAGGAAGCAGAACCCATAAGAAACAATGCAGGAATAGAGTGGTTAGTCAGTTGGCTTCAGATCCAATCCACTAAACATCTCATTTTCTGGATTATTTGCTTGAAGCTCTGACACTATGCTCAGCATTACTCTTCAGCCCTCTCAGAGGCACCCCACAGCTGTGGTTTTTTCATGGTGTTTCCATGTGATTGAAAACTGTGGACCTTAGGAATTGTTCCTTTATGAAATGAAAGGATGGGCCTGAGGTTTTGCTGCATGGCACCTGACCAGCTTTCCAGTGTGTGCTGTTGTGTCAGCACAAGCCGTAGCTGCAGAGAAACGTGGAAGTGGAAGCCAAGACGTACATATAGGAGAGGGCACATGGGTAAGGTGCAGTCTGGGAAGAAGTATCTCCTGTTTTGAAACTACGGTTATTGGTTGCTGATAGGACGATGCAAGTTTATGCTTTGATCTTCTTTTGCGTGGTTCAGAGTGACATCTAATGGCACAGTACCAAACTGCACCACGTCTGGGGAGAGTTAAGGAGACAAAAAGCTATAGTTGCCAAACTTTTACCAAGTGACAAGGGCAAGGTAAATCTATCAGAGGTGAAAAACCAAATAGACTGTATTAAAATAAACTATAACACTATTTGTAGCCATACTTCAATATATATTACTCGAATAAAACTGGGAAGTTAAGTAACAAGTGGTAGAGTTGAGCTGCCACTTATATGTGAAATATTTTAAATATTTCAAACATTGGAACATTTATATATGCTGTATGAATTCCCTTTTACGTGCCAATTATGGCAGGTTTGCACTATTAATTAATGTTGCACAACATTATGTGTTGTATTCAAGTATCAGAGGCCGACATTTAAAATATGTAATCCTAGATAAGGGATAACAATAACAAGAAAAACTTTGGAATTATTTGAGCTAACTTTTTAGGGATATAGCAGTTTCCCTATATATACAAATATCTATATGCATATGTGCATGTAGGTTGATGTATAAAACACAGTTAGTATGTTGTTTGTTATTTTCTTTATGGGTTTTTACATTAGGAAGTTGAGTTTCTAGCTACTCTTTTGCCTAAAAGTCTTTATAGGGTGATTGAAGTATTGTCATGCATGGATAGTGGAAAAGCAGTACAAAAAAATAATCCTTTTTGCACAACCCTTAAATTCAGCTGAGGACCTCATTGCTACAGACTAAAGTTCACATAGCTAGACAAAAGAAGATTATGAAAAATCATGAAAGATTGGTCCACTGGTGGCTGTTAAATGTAGTTGGAGTACATCTGTCACCCCAGGAACTCGCAGCTGCTGATTGCTGAAGAACGGGTGTATAAACAGGGGAAAGGATTACTCCCTGATGATGCCATTACTTATATTATTTCCCTTAGCATCCAGTGTTAGTTATTGTCAGAAATGCATTTCAGCTAGCTGCGCTTTTGCTTTCTCCCCTATGACTCTTCTAATGTTACATGAAACTCCAGTAACAGCTTTTCCTTTTTTTTTCCTCCCACCAGGGACAATGACCTGAACATAAGCTATTTTTTAATGTGTTAAATTATCAAATATATTTATTCAACACAGAAAAGCATTTGCTTATAAGTGGGCTGTAGTTACAAAGGTAAATTAGTTACTGTTATAGCCATGTCACTTTAACCCAATATCTTAGACAGTTATTAAGCTGGTGGATCTGGAAATGTAATGTTTTTGGTAGCCTCAAGCTTCCTTTTGCTGTGTATCGATTGCACTCAGAAGGGTCTTTCAGTTGAATACGTCTGGCCTCCAGGCAAGGTTCTCTCACAAAGTATTTCGTATCTGGCAGCTGGAGGTGACATTTTTAGACACTGGTCCTTTCTTTGGCTCTGAGGAAGGTGTTTAATTATATATTGTTTCACATCCAGGAAGTAGCCTGAGAATGCAGAGACTACTCTGTAGGCTCTTTTTGTGGAAAAATAAAGAATGTTATCTTTTCATTGTGTTGGCTTCTTAAAGACCTCTTTCTATCTCAGGAAAAACAATACATTATTTGAGGACAAAAGTCATTAGAAACAAGACATACTTTTTTGAAGCTGGGGTAATTAAGCATTGGAACATTTTAAAACCAAAGGGAAGTGACTTATTAAAGAGTTGGAAATAATTTGGAGAATTCCTGAATAGGCTGTGACCTGTTAGAGGTCAATCTGACTGTGACAACAGTAGGGAAAAAAAAAAAAGTGAATTGGGATTCTGAGCAACTGTTACCTCTCAGGAACAGGACCATATGATTATAATCGATATTTCCATGGAAACATCTAATCACTACTCTGCAATCAAAAAAATGTGTGCGTTGCATGGCAAGATCTATGGAAGACAGTAGATGGCGCAAAGACGTCAGGCAACATACCAGGTTTTCGTTCAGGGTAGGGATCAGACTCTGGAAGGTTTTAGGGTAAGAGGAAAAGGATCCTAATAGGTGTGTATCAGTTTTATTGCTCAAAATCCAGCAAGGATTGTGTGTGGGAGGAAGTGAAAAAAATGCAATCTATATGGGTGCCACACATAGCAGCTTTAAAGTGAATTGTCTGCAAAAGATATCTGCTGAAATATTTTGATTACAGTGTTTTACAAACATTACACCCCCACCTACACCTTTGTAGCTTTTTCCATTGTGATTATTTTTAGCTCTTGTGCCCTCCAAGTCTGACTTGAGATGAAACAAAACCTTCAGAGCTTTAGTCAGTTTGAGGTAGGCTAATCTCTTTCCATCTCTCCTCATTAAAATTTTCGTTCTGGAGGTGAGAAACTTTCCGTGACAAATATCAGGTGTGAATGTTTGGCAGAGCAAGTGAGCCCTTCTGAAAAGTGATGATGACACAGCATTTCCCAACTAAACCTCCCCTGACAGTTTTCAGAGTAGCGTGTTGTTCCTCTGCTTTTGTGGGACATGGGAGTCAGCACTTCATCCCCGCTCCAGCCTCTGGATCCTATGATCATGCAGTTGTGGGTAACCAGAAGTTACACAGGATCTACTCATGGCTCAAGTACGTTGAGCTGGTGAATTTGCCAGTTATTATTTATCCTCACATCTCTGTAGCTCTCCACACTGCCTTACATTTATGCCAGTCTGAAAGAATCACCAGGCTCCTCAAATGGTCTCCCACCACTGCCTGGGTGGGAGAGGAAAACAGCTCAAATGAATAGTAATAGAATTTTTCTGCTCAAAACACTCTCTTCAAATTGATCCTAGAACTTTCTTCTTTGTGCTCTGCAATCACTTAGATCCTCTATTCTGTTTGAGTGGTAGGAGGTAGGAGACTCTTGAAGAAGTCTAGGGGAGTAGCAGTTATACTATGTGAAGATGTTTCCTCAGGTGCTGGAGAGGAGATAGGAAAGGGCAGATATAGTGGTGGAAATCAGGGACAAAGCTGTACCTATGTATAAGGACAGCTTGGTTGGACAAGGAAGAGAGAAGAAATTTGGGAAGTTTCCTACTTTAGAAAGCCAAGAGTAGGCAGTGCCTTAGGTATAGATAGAAATGCTTCCAGAAAAGGCACCTGCAGAGACTGTGGAGTGCAAAAAATGGAGCCAAGTTGAAGCAGAAGATGAGAATATAGCTGGAAAGAGCAAGACAGACGTTTCCTACAAAGGAAGGTGGGATCTTGGCAGTAAATAGTAATTATGGAAGGATGACTAGGCATACTAGGGGTTTTATTTGCACACTGAACACTGGGTACCTGTTAAGGTGGTGGCACCTTAAAAGGAGAGGACCAACGAGAGGCCAAGCATTGTAAAGAGTGTTAGTGTGTCTGTGTGTCAGGAACTAGTTGGGAGTGAGAAAATGAGCTTCAAGGGTCTTGAATACGCTGGGCTGTGGAGAGGTGTGGGAAGAAGGGCCTGAAGAAGCAGATGCTTGCCTGGTACTTTGACAGAGAAGCCTGGTAACTGCTGGAAGCAATCAGAGGTTGTTTAATGAAACAAATTTCATTTGAAAACCAACAACTTTTCCAATGGAAACATTTTCTAATGATGTGTTGGCTTCAACAAACTTCTGGTAAAATGCAAGCAGTTTGTTTCTAGCCTACCTGGAGGCAAACTCAAACTTCTGGAATTTATGGCTGTTGGACAGCCCTGCTATCCAGATGTTTCCAGAGCTTTTAGGCTTCTTCTTATCATATCCACAATATGCCATTGACTGATCCAGCCTCAATTTATACTGAGTAGTGGAGGTCTGTGGAAAGATACTGTTACTAGCGCTAACCCAAGCTGGTGCACCCACCTGACAGTGTGATGTTGTGCAGAGACAACGGACTGTGGTCAAAATCATTAGTACAGTATCATATCTGAGGTGATAAATCCACACTTTGATTATTCTGCTTACACAGCTGGTCAGGTAGTCACTGCACCCTGCTCCATTAAGTGAGATAGATGTTATTGCTCAGCATTTGCTGATGGCTGTTTGCATGGCCATGTGCAAGCAATTCAAGGACAGGAGTTGTTGCCAGTGCTCTTGATATGGGGGTCAAAGTCAGATTACTTTCTTGCAAGTCCTCAAAACTATCCACAATTTATTACTGTTATCTTTAATACCATGCAAAACAAGTTTTTTACTTAATTGCTGAGAAATAAATGACTGAATTGCCCTTTTATGTTACTGCTTGCACAGATTTACACAGCCATAGGAAAAAAAAAAAGACCAACCAGTAGTTCAGTGACATGCTGGACAAGGTTATGACTACCCCTGATAATTTCTCCCCAGAGAAGTTGATGTTCTTCTTTCAGGGAGTTTTGTACCCTGCTGTGGTAAGCAGCCAGAAAGTTTTAAAGCTCTTAAATCCTTTGAAGTCAGGAACGATGATCTGTTATTAGCAGAATATCCCAAATGTGATGAATATGTAATTTTTCTCAGCTTCTAGTGAAAGTATTATAAAATCATCAGAAAATATTTTAAATGGAGTGGAACGAAAAATGAAATGAAATTAAATAAAAAAGCAATCTCTATTTATTGAGTGATAGAGTTATCCTGCTTATACCCATGCATTTGGACCCATATGCTACTGAATTTGGTGCTGTGGACTTAAAGGCTTAATCTCTGTGGATGCAGGGTTGTCTACCCTGTGCTTCATTGCACCCTATGATCTTCTCCAAAGATGTATACTTGAAGAATTTCCCAGAATTACTCTCCTCAGTGACTGCTGCTCCTGGTTGAGAAAAAGAGGTGAGCCAGAACGTTTATTGCTCACTTATTGAATAAAATGCTTTAATAACAATTGTTGCTTTGCACATAATGGGGCTTTTCCAGTAGTAATTATTAACGTGAGGCCATAATTCTCCCCATTAAAAGCAGTTGTTAGGGCAAGTGCATACAAGTGTAGAAGGTGGCAATTTCATTTCAAAATGGTTATCTGACTGAAGAGCATTTTTCACCCTTTGAGGTACTTGTAGAAATGGAGTCTTCTTGAGATTTTGTGTATAAAGGGAAGTTTTCAATTATTACTGCTTACTTAATGCAGCTTTAAAATTCATATTAAACATTAACTTGCCCAGATTGTTAGGTAACAGAACAAACATTAACAGCCTCCTTTCTTGTTAAGAAAACAAAATTGAGATGTCAGGTGTTAACTAAGGTCAAAATATGGATTATCCAGTGCAACATAAAACTGTAAGAACAATGACTTGTAAGACAAAACACAAAGAAAACCATGTGGCCAATGAGATATAAGTTTCTATTTTTCTTTCTCTCCAGAAGGAAAAAAACACAAAAGCTTTGTTAGTATAATGCTGTGATTGTGAATTTGTACACCTAAAGGGGTTAAGAAAGGAAATGATGAATCCAATAGTAAAAATAATACAAAATATCTCTCATTATATAACATTTGCATAAGTAGAGAAGATTATATAGTCCTTAAAATAGGAGATTCACATTTGTCTTTTTTTTTTTACAGGATTTTTTCACCCTATTTCTTTGGGCTTTTAAAAAATCTTTCTTCTGGGGTTCTACATCTAAGAATTTCAGTTGTCAGCAAGAGGAGAAGGGCTGTTTTGGAGGTCTCATGCTAATGCCTTTTGGCATGATAACTGAGAGTCTTCCAAAATGAGCGATAAATGAGGTAACTAATAACAGTTGTTTTAGGGTTTTTCCCGTTACCATCTGGAGAGGAAATGTTGAGTGCATGCTGATTATAAAGAAAATCCGTATGCTAAACAGCACAATGCACATCTGAACATCAAAATAACAGCCCTCAGATATTTGGCTGGTATCCATATGTGAAGTTTAAAAAAAAAAAATCTAACTTTGTATTCCAGGCTTAAGTACAATGAGAGCTCTGAGACATAAAGGATAGGGGTTGGGGTTTGATGCAATTGTAACAGTCAGTCTTAGAGCTCTGAAAGTCATTTTCTGTTTGACAGCTTGTACCATAATTCCCATATGAGACCATCGAGCATATGAACATGTCACTATGAAAATCTATCCTATGGTGTTCATTTTTGCTTTGATTATTTTTGAAAATTGTTCTTGCATTTGAAGATCCTGCTCTTCAGGAGTTTCAAAACATTGCATCTGAACCTGCTTTATAGCAAGACTTGTCCAGAGGGGAAAAGAGCAGAAACAGTTCTCCACTGGAGACAGCAGCAGCAGATGCAGGAATGTAATGTTAGCCTGACCACTGTGTCATAGTGTAATGAGAAATTCAGAAGAATGAGATGGGAAACACTAAAGTAGAAATGATAATGCAAAAGTTGGTAGCTTTAATGTATGACATTGTCTTTGAAGACATTCTACGCTCGAAGAATAAGAAAGCTGGATTATCTTTGAAAATGTCTACGGAGTCATGTTCTCCTCTATTACACAAAGCCACCACTGTTAATAACGCAAAATTCAGCCTCACTGTGTGTTCAGTACAGTGTAGAAAGTTCACTGATGTGAAATTCATTAATTCCGAAGAAGGGCAAGTGCTCTTACCAGGTATTTACATGTAGCTGTGCTGCACAGCAGGAAGAAACTTCTCAGCAGACACAAGCATATCATAAAGGTTCAGTCTGTAAGCTTCAGCATAATTTAATCTATTGCAATGACTCAAAATCTATTCCAGGGTTGTCCACATTTGTTTTCCCTTCTTTTCTTCCCACTTCCCCCTCCCCCTTCCCCACCCCAATTATTCCATCTTTCAAACTGTTTACAACTGCTGTTTTTGAGAGGAATTGAAATTATATGCTCCATGTGGCAACAGCCCAGACCATACTTCTTCCTCCCACTTTTTAATGCTTCTTTCATGGTTTCGTTTATCTCTACTTTTGTCATAACCCATTAATACACAAAAAAATGCCAGATATTTTTCTTTTCCCTTTGGAGACTCTTCAAAAAGGTGATGCAGTTGCTCAGTGGTGGGCTTTTTTAAAGCCTTTTCTTACCTGTTTCACAGAATCACTGCATTTTACAGATATTGTAGGACATAGTTGCAATAGATGCAACAAAAAACAAAGAGATGGCAGGTGAAAAAATGAAGTATGATGAAGAAAAGACATGAGTAATCATGCTTTGCACTGGGAGATCCAGGGAAGTCCCACATTATTTCAAGGACTCTGCCTTTCTTTGAACCTCCCATCCACTACACCAGCAAGAGTGAAAGCTACTTTTGCAGTCCTGGAGCACAAATAACAGTAACTGTGCCCCTTTGCTAGTTTTGAGACAGGCCAATGATGGTGGCTGAAGACACTTCAGATGGAGGCATCTCTTGAGTGGTTAATGGCTATTCTGTATCACAAGTGTGCCAAGAGAAACTGATACTTCAGACAGTTCATGTGACTCAGTTATCTGTTTCACTGCCCTGGCAATGATTACATCTCTCACTGACTATAATGAAGTCCTTGGGAATCTAACTCACATATACAGCTATAGCTGTGCTATAGCTCTTCATAAGGACATTGGCTAAAATGAACCCTGGTGCCTGCTTCTTAAAGCTGGTATAAATTTCAACTTTGTTGTACAATTAATTTATTCATAGATATGGCAGTATTAACTAATGGATATATCACATGGATCAACATAGCCATTTTTATTGATGTTGTTTTACAGCACCTGTTTCATTTCTTCCTTCCTGAAGTCACCAGCTTACGTGTTTGCTCTGCAGTATATGTTTGCTCAGACTGCTCATGAAAACTCACCATCTCTGTCTCCATTGCTAGTGTCAGCTATTCTCTTCCTTTCCTCACTTCTTGAGGTGCAGTTATTCTTGGCACCCTCTTAACTCTGAGACCAACCCAGGCTGCTACAAAGGGGCTTCCTTTTCCCACTTCCAACTTAGATGATCTCAGAAAATTAGAAAAAGGCAAGGAAGCTAGTCATTTAATTATTGGAAGAAGGAGCAGACTGACATTTCCCTGGATGTCCAGTACGTGTTTTCTGCTGTGCTTTCTCTGCTGATGGAAAACCTTGGTTTGTTCCTAAAGAGGTTAGGCTAAAATGGGATAAAGTTTGAAAAGTCCTAAATGGCTTTGGTCCAAAAAGAAAAAAAATAAAGATAGTGGACAAGCAACTATTCAGAAAGGACTTTACACAATATAAAGGCAGTGTAAGCCTTGTCAAAATCCTGTAATTCACAAGACATTTTGTGAGAACTCTACTGGCACTCTGTGATTTCCAGTAAAGCAAACAAACTGTGTGATCCACACTTCTAAGCTGCAGTCTGGTGAATATCTTGGAGCTTCTGTTTGCACAGTTATGAAAGCAGGGATATCAGATAAAGGCATTCAAACTACTTGAAAATCTTTTGGAAAGTCTATCTGAATTTCCTGTAACGTTGTTAAAGAAATTTATAGCATCAGGCTGTAAGAAAGTCTAAGAAAAAATGTTTTATACTAATAACTTGCAAGTGTATCACCTGTTTCTTTTCAGAACCAAATTCTAGGTGTCAAAAGAATAGTAACGGAAAAGTGTTCAAATCATTGTTGAAAATATTGCATCGGGAAGACGTTTGTCCTCCGAGCAACCGCTCCGCGTTCTGGAGCCCTGCTTCCCGGGACAGGCCCGACACCGCCTGCGGGTGGGAAGTAGAGAGTAACGGCTTTGCTGCTTTTGCTTCGCACACGCACGGCCTTGCTTTCTCTGCTGTTTATTAAAACTGCTTTTTATCGTAACCCACGGGTTTTTCTTTTCCATCTTACTCTCTCCCCGCTTGCCTTGCTGATGGAGGTTTGGGGGGGTGAGGGGAGTGATAGAGGGACTAGGGGTGGGCACCAGGCACCCAGCCAAGGTAAACCCACCACACATCCATAATCTACCTTTTTTTTCTTTTAGGTATCAGCAGTACCGCTGATGAGAACTTTTCTAATGAAACGAAGTTTGATCAGAAAATACTCCGATATGCTCCAGAACAGTCTTACAATAATAGTATTTCCTCTGTATCTTTGCATACAAATTCACCAATATCATGCCACCAGTTTTATTCCAGATTGTTCCCATGTTCCAAACTGGTCTCATAAATTAAATATTTGTACATTCATCAGTGCACATTCTGTGTCTCCTATAAACCTAGAGTAATTCAGCAGTGACTCGTGCCAGTAAGATAGTGTTCATCATATGATATTTCAATTATGCTTTGTATGTATCATATCATGAAGATCTGACCTGGGAAATCTCTGTCCTTGGTGATAATTCAAAAGCCATCTGGACACAGTCCTGGGCAACCTACTCTAAGTGACTGCTTTGAGCAGCAGAGTTGGACTAAATGATCTCTAGGGGCCTTTTTCAAACTCAGCCACGCTGTATTTCTGTGGTACAGAGTGGGCAAAGCTGGCTAAAGAAAATCTCCTCTGTTTAATGTGCCTAAATATCTGCCATATCAAAAAGGCTATATCGCTGCTTCCATATTGCTTCTACCTGGCTATTTCAGCAGCTGAACTGTTGAAAAAAG
The DNA here is from genome assembly GCA_013401335.1 of Brachypteracias leptosomus. Taxonomy (NCBI): domain Eukaryota; kingdom Metazoa; phylum Chordata; class Aves; order Coraciiformes; family Brachypteraciidae; genus Brachypteracias; species Brachypteracias leptosomus. The sequence continues at coordinate 103,927 of VYZX01031043.1, read as the reverse complement.
GTCTCCCTTTCAATGTTAAGAACCAAATATGTGACAGGAGATTTTAATTCTGATTGGATTGCAACTTTGCCCAACATTAGCAAAAGAGGACTCAGATCTTTGCTCCTGGCTGCTCCCATGCTCTGTAGTGATCCAGGCTTTTATGCAATAATCAATGGGAAATAGCAAGGTCAAATTCCTACTTCTTACCCTAGTGATGTACTTCAACTCAGCTACCTATATGAGTAAGACACTATTGTAGCTGGTGGTAGCTGTGGTTTCCATCCTGGTAATTTTGTATCAATATATAAGAAGTAATGATAAAATTTCCTATAGAGGATCATTTTAATGTTATTTTTCTTTTTTGAGCATGCAGAAGAAAATACAACTGGATAAAACTCATGATTTATACTGTGCCCATTAAAACTCTAACTAAGGCAAGGCTTGAGTCATGACTTCAGTGATTAAATCCTAATCATAATGGCCATAAAAAGGAGGGAAGAGACTATTTTCCCAACCATTTTTCTCATACTTAAAAGTGGCAAGATCATTTTCACTCAAATTCTCATAAAAATATAGCCTTTGGCAACAAGTCAAGTTCTTAGCCTGAAAGGCTTTGGGATGATTGACAGAATTGACATGATTCATTCTTCATAATATGAAACCATACTCAAATACCTTACAAGTACATCCGGGCAGAAAAGGCTAAACCTCTCTATATTTAAGTATAATTGTCAGCTAAGCAAACAGAACAGTAAAATAAAGACTGAAAACTGACCCTTCCACCAACTGTAACCTGAAAATGAGCTTAACTGTGTACTTTAAACAAACATTGCATAATATAACGTATATTGAATCTCAAGCCATATTTTAGGTCAGATATTTTATTTATCCATTACAGGATAAATATTGATTCTGGCTAGACTCCTGTGACATGAGGCCAAGTTAAAATGAAGTCCTTAAAGAATATGAGGCCCAAATGTCCTGTCCTAGGATGGACCAAAGTTGCATTTAGCTGTGTGTCCTATGTGCAAGTGTGGCCAACAGAATATCCAGCATTTAATGATAATTCCTCAAAATGTTTCCCAGTCTCTAACAATTGGTTACCTAAGGATATATTGAATCTGGAAGTACTTGCATTTAACAGCCCTCAGAATTTATTTTCCATTAGGTTGTTGCTGCCCTTTGAAAGCTTCTTAGCTTTCAGTATCACAGTGTACTGCAGCAGGGTTTTGCTCGAACTGGTCAGATACTTTTAGGATGAATCAAGAGCTTTGGTTCCTCTTGTTTCTAGTGTGGCAGTTCTTCATTTATGTAACTCTTGGAATGATAAAATTGTAGTCAAAATCATTAGCTCACCATTTAAAACACGTACGTATGGACCATTGTTTACAGGACGTAAATATTTTAGTTTATCTTTGGAATCAAAGTACTGATGATACATTTACCCCATCCTTTTATATCATACCTGCCAGCATATTTCCATATCAAGCAGAAAGTTAGACCACTTACGCACTAAAATGTTGACCAGTTCATAGAATGGCTTATCTTGGAAGGGACTTTTAAAGATCATCTATTCCAACTCTCAAAGTCATTCCAGCTGATCATACTTTTTAGGGAAAAACAGATATCTGGAAAAACATAATGTGCACTTTTCTTAGAGCCTGTTGATCTACTCTCTTTATCACACTGAGCCCATTGGTCTGAACCTCAGTGACACTGCAATGAGCATTCAGCCTATCAGCCGCCTATCAGCCTCTTTTCAGGGCCCTGTCAACATTCTGATATTCCTGTTGCATTCCCTGCTGTCTTCTGGACCAAAAAGAATATACTTTGATCTGCATACCCAGGCCAAAGCTCTGGTGTTGCTGAAGTCAACTGTAAACCTACCATCACAGGCAGTCTTGCATTCTGTTTGCCAAATTTGCATATTCTAAATCTTCTCCCTCCAGATTATTTGGAGTTGCCTCCTCCCCCTATTCTCAGAGGATTAGCCAGCCAGGTTATCATATTCACTTACAGTCAAAATATGAAGATGAATTGCTCTTAATTATTTCATGTCCAAGATGTGGGTTGTGTTAGCTGTCCTTTGAGTCATTAAAATAAAAGAGATTCCTTTATAATTTCTTTGGACTTTATTTATTTCTCAGTGAAGTCATAGAAACATAGAATCATTTAGGTTCCAAAAGACTTTTAAGATCTTCTAGTCCAACCATAACCCTGCTCTACAAAGTCCACTGCTAAGCCATGTCCCTAGTCAATGGGACAATTTTAAATGACCCAACTACAGCTAGTTCAGGATCTTTTCCTGCAAAGGGAAGAGTTAAGAAACACACACTGGCACAACCCATAAATAGGTAATCTGTACCTGCCTCTGCTGCCTACAATTACATATCAACAGGGACTTTTGGAAAGCAAAAGGGATGTGAAAGGAATGGAAAAGTCTAAACCAGCTTTAGCTGATGTGCTGGAAAAATTGATGATTGCTGCTGACAGACTGGAACATAAAGACCTGATCTTCTCCTATGGGGGGACTGTCTATCCGACTGCTTTACGCTCTTGAAATATTCAAAGTTGTGGTGTCACCTGAAGCTGGGAGAGATGAAGTTATCCTAGCAAGCTTTCCTGAGTTGGGTATGTTTTATCTTGCCACACAAAGGAGTTTGCCATAATTAAGCTGATAATCGGAACAGGTATGACAATAGCAACAACAGTAACAACAATAACAGTAATTGCTACTACTAATGTAATTATGGTGTTGCATTTAAAAGCATGAAATATTTATTTCAGTTTTTATTCAAGATGAATGAGAAAGGAAAATGTCATTCCTATTTGCAAATTAAAAAAAAACAATAAAAACCCCACAAACTTTGGCATAAAGTTATCCAATTTATTTTTATGTGTAATATTGTATGTAGTAAACTTTTCTCTCCCCTTCCTATAAAGTACATGAAATATTTCCATCCTATAAAAATACAAATCTTAACATTTTTTGTCTTGTGAAACCATAAAATCCACAGGAACTCATACTGAAAAGGGACATGTACATGGATATCAGGCATATTCATAGTTATCATAATCAAATGAATAAACATGTTTTGAAGGAGATCTGGTTTTCCAGAGTGTAAAATACTATCCTTCATTTTTCTAATTGCTTAATATAGCCTATCCCACAGCCAAACATCTTTCTTATCTGTTAGATACAGATAGTGTCAATCAAAAACTTCTGCTATTGTTTGTCAGAGTTCAGATTCTTGCTCAGGACTTTTGGAAGTACTCCCTTTCCCCCCATCTTTCTACATTGTTCTGACTTTTCTCCTTCCCAATCTAATCTCAGCTTCTTCTTTCTCCTGTTCCCTCTCTCCTCTTAGTCTCAGCAGGTTCCTTCATTTTGACTCCAAAAGGATGCATCATTCTCACCTCCCCCACCAACATCCCACCTATTACTTTTAGATTTCTCTTGTCATATAAAGAAGAAACATGAACTAATATTTTTGAATGGATTAGAGGACAATTTGTCTCCCCAAACAATTGTTATTAAGAACTTCTAGGTGAGGACTACTGAAAAGAGACAGTATCTTTTCCCAGGAAAAAAAATTTCTACTCTCCCAGCCGGAATTTTTGCCAAGGCTTTTTTTTTTTCCTTTGCATCAGCAAAAGGTTTTAAAATAGTAATGTTGTGTTAATTATGCTTTCTACTTTCTCTCTTCTCTGAAGTTTATTGATATGGGTGAAGAAATTACTTGCAAGAAGACTTGCATGTATCTATGGCTCGTCAAAATTTACCTGAGTCCATGTTCAAGAACAAAGCTAAAGTGAGTGGGTTTTAAATTATTTACAGACATGCTGACTTCAGTGGACTTTGAAGCTAATTTAGATTGTTTTTTTAATAGTCTCCTACTGGGACCATTTGCTTTGGTGTTGCAAGAGGCTGGAGTGCAAGTCATCCTGCAAAGGCTACTAGCATTTTTTCCAAATATGACCCTTCTTGGTTATTTTATTGTTTTATCTGGTCTATTGTAATAAAATCACTATTCACCATAAGTATCCAAAATATTTCATGCCAAGCAAAACACACTTAGATTCTATAAAATTGATTTACACATGCTTAATAAATACATTTTAAAAAACTTCCTTCAAGGTGAAGGACAACTAAATAATTTAAATTCTGCTTATAATGTGAAATCAGCACTTCAAGATTAATGTATGAGGTCCAAGAAATCTTTGCTGTGGTAGTTAAAGTGAAGATTTCTGTTTTTTCATTACAGCCATTTCCTAATACCTGTAAATGTATCTTTATTTATATCTTTCAGATACTGCTATTGCTCCAAAATCCAAAAGATGTAGAGGTATTTTATTATCATTTTTCTCTACTCTTTTTTCCTTTTCCATCTTATGAATCCTGGTATAGTTTCTTCAAAGAATTCACAGCTGGGAGAGGTATTGTATTCTTTCTTGGATACATTTAGTCATGGTTACAGGTGTTTTACTCTCACTGTCTTGACCACCTGCATCGAGCAGCCTCTAACACAAGTTCTGTCTTGCCTTCAAAATGCCCTCCTAATAAATTGCTTTTCAATTGCCTCAGCTGGCTGGGAATGATTGCTAAAGGATAGATGTGCATAAGCAAATGTCTACTGCAATGCTCTCACAGTCCGGCAAAGTGAAATGGATTTTCTTTGATGATGCTTTCAGTTTGGCTAGGCTACCTCCAATCCTGAGGACTTCTTGCAATTCATCCAGCTCATCTGAGCAGTAAAGACCTATTGCTGGGAAAACTCTAGAGTCAGTAAGAGAGCCTTCACAACTCACCGTGGCTTTTCGTTATTAAAGGGCCCTTGTCCGTTATTTTCAAACATGAAAGTAATACTGGTATTTAATAACAGCATGACTAAGGATAAGAAAGCAATTATAACAGCAGTGATAGTAAAACTCAAATCACAAATACTTGCATGTCTAACTCTATTTTATGGCTGAAGTGTGATACTTATTCCAAAACAACATATCGAGTGAATCAGATGAACATAGTTACTCCTTAGAACAGTGACCTGAGCTAATCATCTTGGCTGCATTTCTAGACAGTCAAGTGATGTTAATTTCTAAAGCCTTTTTGTGTAGAAGCAGAGCATGATTTTACCTGGAAAGGAGCTCTGTAGTTCCAATGTAGATTCATGATTGGAAAGCAAACACTCAGTCTTTAATAATATTTCATCATATAATTATTACCTTATTACGTGCTTTGCTTTTACTAAGTGCTGTAGGGATCCTGTTTCAACTGTCTTTCTGAATGGAACACACATACCTACATCACTATTTCTATAAATGGATTCTGCTCGAAGGACTTTAGCTATAGTCTGATATGAGTAATTAGTTGAATTAGTCTTGGGAACAGCTATGTACATCACTGTCTTTACCTTGTCATCAACATGGTGCAAAAAGAAATACCCTGAGAGTTGGAAGGCTAGAGGAAGGAAATGCTGTGTTTCCTTGGGTATTATCCAGTGCCTTACTTTGTTCTAACAGAATACATATTTGGGTGTGAAAAAAATTGTTGAATATTTTTGGGTTCCCTTTGAATGAAGAAGACATTTGTGCTGCTCTATACAGGAGTGGCTTCCAATCTGTGAAGAAGACCTCTAAGGACACTTAATGGGGTATTTGGTTCTTTTCTGTAAAGGTGAATTTTCAGCCATTCTGAAGACACTACTTTCATCTTTCCTGTTATTAGGTGTGCTATTCCCAGCTTCATTAACAGAATTTTCCTTCCATAAATATTAGCTGAATATTCAGTGTACAATGGTGAAAAATGCAATAGATACCCTAGCCATAAGTGTTATTTCACATTTTTCTTGACATCTTTCCTCTTTAAAACTGTGTGCGTCTGAGTCACCAAAGACTCCCCTGAGATGGGAAGAGACAGGGAGTTGGTGACATGGCAATGAGTTCTTTCCTCCTCTAAAAGGATATTAGATTTTAGATGAATAGCATGACAGACCTTGTCCAGCCATTAAGACCATTAAGTCCTTCTTTCAAAGAGACATTTGATTTTTGTTTTCTTTGGAAAAGCTATGGGAGCTTTTTGAGGAGCCATTTCTTTCTGGAAAGAAAATCTTTGGTTATTTCTGAGTGTCTGTAAGCCCTCTCCTCCAGATTATCAATAACATCTTGTACTGAAAGAACTCTAGAATTACAGCCTTTATGGCAGGAATAACTAAGCAGCTGGTGAATAGTTCATGAAATGCAATTGCCACACGTCCCATTTACTAAGGTGTACAGAACATGAGACTAGTTAACTTTTTCACCCATATAACAACCCAGAAGTTAGTTTGTGGCTATTCGCTCATCCCTGCCTCAAGACTGGGGACATCTGTTGGGTAACTGAAGCAGAAAGCTGGCCACAGATTGACCTCACTCAGTGACTCTGCAGAGTAGAAGAACTGCTCAGGTGTGGAAAGGAATCAAATCCATTAATAATTTTAAAGAACAAGGAAAAACATCTCACTTACCGTATAGAGGGATATAAATAATGTTTCTTGTGAAAATAAACACTGAATACTAAAACCTGTGAATGACATCTTACAGCGTCAATAAGGGTTCTTTGTAGGTGCTGTCAGTGACTGGAGTAATCTTTTTGAGGAAAAGCATAGTTTGGAAGTGGAGAAAATGTACAAGGAATGCTTAGAAGCAATCGCTCCACATTAAAATATGGTGTGAATTGCGAAGCCTGGGAGGTAAAACAGAGCTGTTAAAGCAATCGTTTCCTCAACTCTTATCAGGAATGAAGTTGCATGATACACAGGACAAAAGTCAGTGTTGCAATATTGAGACTAGAGCTGCCTTTGTGGTGATTGCAGTGTATATTAGATGTTAATGCTAAATGCAAGACCTTTGGTATACTGAGAAGTTGTTTATTTACTCAACAATATTATAATTAATCACACGCAGATGAACCTAACAGCTCTGCTTCACAAATGTCTTCTTAAATGAATTTTATTTCTCCTTTTATTAATGAATTATCTCAGTCTTTCTAGAGTGCTTAAGTATGTTTGATACCTAGAGACCTTTCTAAAGAAAAGTCACTTCTTGGCAAAAAGATTTCTGCCCTAGTTAAGCTCTCATCCAATTATGATTCTAATCAATGGAAATTTTTCATCAACTTATTTGGAAATTGAATTAAATCTCCATTAAGCACTGATAACAAAGAAGCTCTTAACACATCAGTAGCTCAATCTGTAAAAAGTACATTTTTTATAGGTAGAGTATCAGCCTGTGTCTCCATAGCTTTGCTTGATTTTGATGCATATCTACTAGCAATGCAAGTAGATTTACTAGCTCTGTAAATTCTTTGCCAGGCTTTTGGTTTTTGCAAGTCTGCATCAGTAGAAATTTGAACTTTATTAACGCATAATATGCCAGCTTGAGCCTCTTGATTTCTTTTTTTTTAAACAAATAAAAATGGTTATCATAAATCAAATAGATCATTGTAGTGGGTCTGTCTGAGCTGCTTTTCCCCATACAGCCCTCATGCTGCAGTACTAGGACCCAGAGAGTGTTGATAACACACACCCTTGTTAGGACTATCAGTGCCCACATGGCACCAAAGGTACAGGGGGGGGGAAGAAGATGGAAAGAAGAACCCGTGGGTTATGATAAGAAGCAGTTTAATAAACAGCAGAGAAAGCAAGGTCGCACGTGCGCGAAGCAAAAGCAAGCAAAGCTGTTACTCTCTACTTCCCATCCGCAGGCGGTGTCGGGCCTGTCCCGGGAAGCAGGGCTCCAGAACGTGTACCGGTTGCTCGGAGGACAAATGGCTTCCCCCGAATTCCCCCCGTCCTCCTCCCTTTATAGTTGAGCTGATGTCATATGGTATGGAATATCCTATTGGGCATCTCGGGTCGGCTGTCTGGGTTGTATCCCCTGTTGGTTTCTTCACAATACAATAAAGCTACAGTTTACAGCTGCCTTTGACTTTGTTTCATGGATTTCTAACATGTCTTAGACCTGCCTTGCTGTGAGGTTTGTTCCTTGTTGGAGAAGCATGAGGTGGACCCTTAGCCATAATTTTGCTGGTTACATCACTGAGTGGTGTCATTTAGTTACCTACAGGTAACAGCTTTTCAATAATGTTGAGAATATTTGTAATTACTAGTGGTTTCTTTATGCGTGAATCCACTGCTGGGCACAGATGTTCTTGCACACAGATGTTCATGCACCTGATGGGCGTGAATGTGGAAAAGTGAGAGTAGATGTTCCTGTCCTGGGTTTGGGTCTCGCTACTTTTTCTCTCTACTCAGATCTGCTCTGAAGTCAACAGTGAAGCAGTGGTCCTAAACTTAAGAGACTTTCAGCTGGGGGCTCCTAGTAGCTCAAGGCAACTCATTATGCTGTGTCTGTGGCAGGTTTCTGTGGGAAGGATGTGTCTTTTCTCTGACTGTGGAAGTCTACTGAAGTATGCTTAGAGTGTTAGCCTCTGGGACTTTCATAGAAGCTCAGAAGAAACTTGCCAGCTAAACTTAATCTACTGTTCACCAACCACAGCCTGCCTGAGCGCAGCAAGGTTTATAGCAGCCAGTTGTGCTGTGAAGTCGATGTACTGACCTAAAGGACACCTCTGTGTTCATATGCTTTTCTGTGGTCCTCATGCACATCAGAGTCAATACATATGTCTTCCCCAGGGAGTGAAGGAGCATCTTATTGTATAATTTAGTAATGATTTTTACTCTAGGTCTCCTTCAAGTGATTTATCAAATCCATTTACAACCTTAAACCTTAAGGATGTCATCAATTCATTGAGGAATAGGGCGATACAGCAAAGCTAGTCTTGGTGGCCTCTAATCTGTAGGGATTCAAGAATCCTAGTTACCAAACAGCTTCTGCTGCTGATCACAAGACAAAGACTAAGTGTGGGAACAACGCTGTAATTAATCAGAAGTGAAAAATAATTTACTAATTTGGCAATCCACGCTAGCAGGAGACTTTTTATTGTCTTGTTGCACTGACTTTTAAATCGTGGCAATTCTGATAAAGCCTACAGTTACAGCTGTTATAAAACTGCTATAAAAAATGGGAAACACAGGTTTGAAGCCATACGGTGAGATAGATTTGAAACTGGACCAGTCCTAGGTGTCTGCCTTATCTTACCATCATGAAGGACTCTTCCATCTCTGATTGTAGTGGGGGGAGACAAAGTAAGGCCTGGAGGACCTAAAGGCCTTAAAGCAGTTCCTGAATGAGATCTCTGGTATATCAAGGAAAATACCATAAGTTTAAGAATACTTTAAATTAAAGATGGTAAAAGCTGTTTATTATGAGTGTTGTCATTAACTATCTGTTTTCACTTTTCAAAGGCAGCAAGTATGGCATTACTGTGATGTAGATCAGCCACAACCATTGGCAGAAAAAACTTTAAATAAGATAAATTACTCATCTAAAAATAAAAAGACACAGAAGTTTTGCCTTTTCTGAGATACATGTAGAATTATGGATGGAATAGTAAGTCTGGTAAGCCGTGCTATTGCTGATTATTTTCATCTTGTTTTGAATGTAAAATCCTTTCATCTTTACCCAATGAAGCTAGTCTCAATACAGGGAATGGACTTTACCTGGGGAATGTATAAAGAAAGATGAAAGCTGAGGAATTGCGTTAGGATCAAAAAGGGGAGTGGTGGAGAGGAGGGAGCCTTGAGACTAAGAAAGAAGTAGAGTGAAATAGAAAGAGGGAGAAGCTTTCGTATTTTATTATCTGTGTTTTTCCTGAGATAAAAAGGGACTGTGTATTTTGATTAATTCTAAGCTATAAAAATTCTTCAGATGAGAGATTTGAAGAGACAATTGTCCAGTATCGTCAAATGAAATACAAGTTCACTTTTCCCCTCTAGGAATGAATATGGAGGTATTGAATGAAATCTAATTAGGGAAGATGGGACCCAAGCAGTCCCGCTAGAGCTCAAAAAATTAATTGGCAAAATGAATCAAACTTGCTGACCATATGAAGGAACAGAAAACCATGAAGTGAGAAAAAAGGTCTAAGGTTTTTTTTGTATTTTGTTTTTTATTTTAATCGATCAGGAGGACAAGAAAATGATAGAAAATGGAAAAAAGAGGATAGGAAGAAACTTTGTGGTGAGCACTTGACATTTGGCCCATGGTGAAAGCTCTTCAGCAGAGTCCCTCAGTAGAAAGTAGCAGAGCACTGCCAGGAGGAAGGCCAAGAGCCACACAAATGGACTTACTGCTTGTCCCTAGGGTTTGATCCCTGATTACAGCTGATGCATATTGCCTGGGCACTGCAAGGGAATGTCAGCTAGTCTGGCACATACATCTTTGCAGAAATAGTTCCTTATTCATGAACACTGGGTTTGCTTGGGAAGAAAATGCAATGCAGGAATTTTGTCATTTGTAAATGAAGTTACATGAAGCAGGGGAGGACAGAGAGGCAGTTATGAGATATCTTTGTTCCGACTGGGAAAGTGTGATTGTATGGCTACCAGAAGACATACTGGGAAGCTCAATATTGAGACAGTGGCTTTGTTAGGCTGTGTCTTGCAGGGCTTGATTCACCTATTTGGCATCAGCTTGGTCCCCGAGGAAGTGGTTAGGTGTCTCAGCACTGGGATCTCTAGGGGCTTCTAGGAAAAATTTTTTGCTAAGGCTTGTACAGCACAAAGGCTGGAGCCAACCTGGGTGCAGCACTACACTCAGAGCACTAGAAAATGCAGCACAGACATCTGGACAAGCTCTGCATGGAGCCATATCTGTGTTTCTCAGGGTGTATTAGAGATGATGCTACCAAAAAGTGCTTTTCTGCTGCTAAGTTTAGCCTGGAAACAGCAGAAAAGTGCTCATCACACAGTTGTGTCTGAGCTTTTGACTCTTGTTCCTGCACTAGCTACCATTAATCTTCAGTCTGGCTAAAATGCCCATAGATAGTTGTGAACTGGATATTTCTAGGGAAGAGGTGCTCAAATTATTGTTTCCCTCTGTATTCCCTTACATCAACTCGTCTCTTCTGTACTCTCATCTCCATATCTTGCTAGTGTAGGAGAGTATGGATACAAAGCCTTATGTCCTTCTCCTATGTCCCAGCTTTGCTTCCAGAAGTACACACTACAGCCCTTCTCCTCCTCTACAACACACCATGTGAAGCTCAGTTAGCTTGCTTAGTCCTCAGAGGGCAGTAGGAGGTGAAAGAAAGTGGTAGATCATGGGCAAAGAGTAAATAGGTTGTTACTGGTGGTGCCCACATTGGCCTGGTAGCCAGCTTAGTCAGCATCTGAATTAGCTCACAGGCCATTAGGTGACAGTTCTTCTTTAAACTATCTAAAGGATTAATTTACAGTCATGACTGGGACTCATCAAAATCTATAGAGAAATGTGTTTTGAAAAAAATCAGAGAAAACAACTCTAGTTCTTTTTGCATGACTTTCTAGTCCTCAAGCTACAATATTGGAATAAAACTAAATGTCTTTGATAAGTTAAGTGAAAAAACCCCCAGTTAAAATATAATCTTCGGACAACAAGCAAAATTATCTTCTGGCTAGGAGAATACACAATTTTGACTTTATGCTTGAGACCCAAGCTGCACAATTCCAGCTCTTATAGAAATATATCCACTGATGTCTCTACCTTTGCATTTTATATTTGCCCTCATACGTATTGCCACATTACACTTTATTTGTATGACATGATTACTTCTGTATTAAAGGCTCCAGAGCTTTGGCTGTTTCAGGGGCATAGACCATAATGGAAGTAATGACAGGTTTGCAGGAAATAGGACATTTAGTGCATTAATGAGAATCAGACAGTCCTCCATACCATCAGTGAGTGTTTTGTGACATTTTTCTTGGTGCCTTCCTTCCTATTTTTTCTCCTTCCTCTTTTAATGTCAGGTTGTATGGATACACAATGAGGCAACAGATGACTTCTTGAAGTCACTGGCCTGACTCTTCCATCTGCACATTTATTTGGTAACAAAGTTCTAGTCAGAGACTTCCAACTTTTAAAAATTAATTTCATCAATATGGTTGAGAAAGATCAGAAAGAACAAACAAGGAAGGAAATAAATGTCTTTTTGTGGTGGTTTGAGGAGTCTGTTAACATACAGCTGACATCTGCAGATTAATATAAGAAGATGATTTCTCCAGCATTGTGTGTCATGAAATTCTCTGTATTTACTGGCAGAGTAGGAGGTATTTCTTATTAGCTGGTGCAGTATTAACAGGATGGAGAGGGCAGTTAACCTTTGCATCTGTACTTTGGCAACTAGCCAATACATTAATAGAGATGATGAAAGCTGTGGAAAATTGCTTATTTCCTACCTTGTTCCAGAGAGGAGATTAAGAGAGTGGAAAGTCTCCAGAGACAGCAAAGCTGAGGCTGAAAAAAGCTGTGAGAGAAAAGTTTAGAAGAGTCGTGGTAAATTTTGGGTAGTGGAAAGACAGAGCTGGGTATACATCTGTAGACAAGGAATAGTGGTCTGATCTGATGTTGTGACCAGCTTTGTCCTTGTGAGGGAAGGTTACTGTCATGGAGAAGACTCTACAATTCAGGAGGAAAACAGAAAGTGAAGGAGGAATCTAGAAAATTTTGCAACAGATTAGACCCCAACTTAAACAATTTTTTGAAGTAGTCAAGAACATGAGTCCAGATCATGTACTGAGGATTAATTATTTTTCATCTGTTTCAGTATTTCTTTTTTTTTAAATAGGTAAAAATACTGTCGTGCAAGCTGGTAAATAATTTGTTATGTAGCAGTTGTCTCATGCCTGTCATGTACTCCTGACATAATAAGTCCTGTGCAGTCATGACAGGCTCTTCCCCTACATTCCTAAATGTGCCTATACCCTCTGCCAGTCTTCAAATGGTAGTCCAGCACTGATCATCTTCATAGGTCAGCTTCACGCCAGGACACTGAAGCTGAAGCTTTCCTGGGACAGCTCTAGAAGGGGTAGGATGTCTCTTTGTCTGAGTCCTTCACTTGAGTTCCTGCCTGCCTTTGTCTCCCTTCGCTCCTCTGGGGTTGTGTGGACAGGCCTCTGATGAGCTGATGGCTACTTGATGGGTCTGGGAGTATCTGGGCAGGGTATTATTTGGGCTCCTCCTCCATTGTTTCTCTGTGCTCCTTTGCATGTGTGCAAACAAGCTTTTATCATGTAACCTAAGACATGGTGCCATCCTGATCTCTATTTGGACACTTTGCCTCCCTTCTGATCAGGCGCATACTAAATTATTCAAAGTGAAAAATGCTACATATGGCATTTTCACCACAGAGTCAATTCTACTTTAAGTCCTACTTTTTATGGACTCATTCATAGGATCTCCCCCTGAATGTTTTTGGGGTTTTTTTGCAGATGGATGATCAGGGGGATTTTAGAGTGCCCTCATGAATGGATCAATCCTAATGGATCCATCTTAAATTTTATTAGGTCATTTTAGGGGACTAATTTATAAAAGCCTTCTCCAGAGTTCAACTGAGATTAATGGAGACCATAGAAATAGTTATAGAGGCCCACCTCATTTACAACCTGAGAGCGCAAGTTTTGAGAGTACTGCTTTGTTGTTTCATTTAACAGGTAATGGATTTGCATAAGAAGATCAGCCCTCTTGCCAACTGTCGGCTGGCAGTGTCTTGCAGCTATCATAGAAAAGATCACCAGCCTCTTTCTGTAAAGCTCCACAATCAGGAAAGACCAGGTCTGATAAGTATGGGAAGTCAGAAACCTTTAGAGACACTGTGGTGGCTTGAACGACAAATATCATTAATTGTGAGTTTACCAAATCCTTTAATCTGTTTTTAATCTCCCTGTTTTTAAAGCTGCTTCTTAGAAACTTTAAATCAACTGATGTTTTCCATCAGTTTCTGGGTTCAGTATTTTGCAGGGTGAGAGAGTCTTCTTGTGTAACATGTGTGATGCAAGGTACACTCCTCCCATCTCCCAGCTCGGGTGTTGTGGCAGATGGCTGTATCAAAGGTTCACATTACTAAATCTTGATCCTGCTTTGCTTTTTTTTTACGGTTTTTTTTTGCCAAGAAAACTCCCCTCAAAATCTCTCCTCAAGACTTATGTCTTCTAATTGGTTTTTCTCCACTAATACTGTTATTTTTTTGTTCCTAAGGATAAACCATCCCTCCAAGGAATAATTGGCCTGACTGACCTCTCTGGCGAAAATACATTGGAAATCCTCTGGATTTTCTCTGTCAAAGTTTCTTTGGACTATTCTGTGATGAGTGAAGTCTAGGAATGAAATGAGTTGGAAATGAGTTGTCTTTCTGTCAGAGAAATCCTATTCCAACACTGGGTTATTGCATGAGATACATTAATAATTTACATACCATTTTCCCCATTTTTCCTTCCTTAGCGAATGCATACTGTCCCAAGCTTTTTTTTTTGCTACCAGGTAAAAATACCAACTAAAAACATTTTCTTAGCTTCAGTCCATGACGGTTTAGTGTTAAGGGAAGATAAAGGAAAAAAAATAAAGACAAACTGCTTTTTAGTTTTGCTCTGGTGGCTGGTTACACCTCAAGAATCAGCAAAGGTGTTATTTCAGGTACAGAAAGTTTTAGCTAACATCAATGAAGTGATGCAGGTTGTGCCAGCTGTGCTTTGGCACAGATCTTATTAAAAAATGGATTGAGGAGGAGCCGTATGATGTCCACATGGTTCAAATGATGCCTGCACATAGTTAGTCTTTCTATATTGACATAGTTTTATGAAAATGAGGAGATGAAGGGAAAAGCAAAAGATTTCCATGGGCTGAATAAAACCGATGTAAAAATGTAGGGCTTGATCATCCCGCAAGCACTCCAGCATGCCTCAGGGACTAGGCATGAATCCCTCAGGGTGATTAAATTGCAAAAGCATACAGGTATTCAGTCACTTGTCCTCCTACTCTGAACACCCAACAGGCAGCATTCAAAGATGGAGATAAGAAAAAATGGTATTTAGCATGAATTTTTTTTGGGAACTATTTTCTTGTTCCTCATGACCCATACTCTTGCCAGACACTTGAATATTAAACCTATTAAGCATAACTTAACTTTTTCTGCTGAGGTCACTCTAGTCAGAAACTCATCACCTGAAGTGCATTATAAATGCTAATCATCGTAGCTGAGGTTTTATTATTAACAACCCAGTAATGATTGAACAGTTGTTAAACAATGATTGAGCTCATTAGGGAAAGAACAAATATAAATGAGTTGTTTCCATGTAACCACCAGGAAGCTGGAACTCTGTACTGAAGTCTGAACAATGGCCAAAGAGTGTGTGTCTCTCTGTGCCCTCCTGGGCTCCTGGAGGGAGCAGTCAGGCCACCCTCACAGGATGGTCTGCAGCTCCATCGCTAGTGCACTGAGCTTTTTCTCTGCCAATCTCAACATGTTAGTTCTTGCTTTGGTAAGAATAATGAGTGATAAAACAAACCAAAGCAAAATAAAACAAAAATCCCAGCAGAGCTAGCACTGAAAAGAGCAGAACTGCTGTGAGTAATGTGATCATGCCATTTAAACCCCAGCCTGCAATTCATGTCATTCTATTTTGGTATATTTTGTTTATAAACTCTGTGCTGCAATTACAGATTTTTTGGCATGATCTTTTGAAGTTAGTTAAGCCCTTTAACTTACAATGCAATTGCATTTTCTTGTTTTTCTTGTTTGATTGTGTTCAACTTCTGTTGATTTCGGAAGGTTCAAATTACATAAGGACTTTGACTGGAGTTGTGTATTTATTTACAGTTTCAGAAAGAGTTGTAAATCATTGCTCACAGGGACAAAAAAAACAACCAACCCACACAAACCCAACCCCCTATTAAAAGGTGAGCTGTGGCTCTCTTTTTCTGCATAGTATTTCACACTGTGACGGAGCCTGTGTGTGTGACAGAGAGAGAAATATGGAGAAAACCAGGAAAAAATTTGCTGATCTCATAGATAAGGCAATGGCTGTCGCTAGTAAATTGCCTCATGATGAACTGCTTTTTACCTACAAAGGGATTCTCTACCCTGTTACTTTATGCAGTCCTGAAGTATTCAGAGCTATGGAGTCCCTTGAAGCCAGAAGTGATGATATCATTTTGGCAGCATACCCCAAATCTGGTGAATATAGTTTGCTTTCTTCATACAGTTATATAATAGCAAATAAGTAGGTTTGTACTAAATATATATAACATATATTATATGATATATAATATTATAGATTATACTAAATAATGGCATTTAGAATGCTCACTAAATTTTGTACTTTTGTTCTCAAAAATCACAACAAAGTTAATTATGAAGATTTTATATAGGGAATTTTTCAAATTACTGAGAAAAAGACTTCTGATTTTCTATAGAATGTAAAGTTTTTGTTGTCCTTACTTTTTATAGTTATGAAGTTAAATACAGAGTTTAAACAGAATTAAAATACAGTTCTCACACCAGAGATCACTAGATCTCCTAATATTGCAGGATCTGCTCTCACATTTTTACTTGTAAAGTTAATAGCTTTATATTTTTAGATAGAATGGAGCTTTTGGTACCTTCACATGCCATGCTGCATATTATTTAGTTTATTTCACATGGATGTCAAAAATATCTGAAATCTATAACTATCAAAATATTATTTTTGAAATAATATTTTTGAAAGTGATCATGCTGATCTTTGACTATTGGGAAATCTAGAGGAGAACTTTGCTAAGGTTGCGAGTTTACCCTTTGTCTTCGCTCCTTCTGCCTGAAAACACCCTGTACTGGCCTATATCAGAGCTACAGGTTTGGATTAGGTGTCTCGTATACATTTCAATGTAGCCTTTTCCCTCCTCCAGCAATTTGATTCACACTGTCTTACAGTAGATAGTCACAGTTGACAGGGTTGTGAAGTTTTTGCTTTTTTATCATGTTTCTTTTTGAAGAAATGCTATGCACCAGAACACAGTTATTAAGACTTTAGTGACAGAGATGTAGGAACCCAGTATGCAGAAGTCAGGACTAAAGGTGGGAGTTCTCTACAGTCTCTTTTTAATGTTTTGAATAAGAATATAATAAATGTGTGTAGGAAATGTAACTTTAGATAATTTTTGCTTGTTGGTAAAGAAAATGAGCACATACAGCACATTTTCCAGATCTAGTTCTGCTCCTGTGTTCTGTGACCCATCCTCCCAGGATAATCCTGTGCAGCGCATCAGAAAGCACATGTAATACACTAGGTTTTGAGGTACAGGTTTACCACCCCAATTCCCCCTAGTTTGTCAGATTAATGCATATTTTCCTATTTGAATCTTAGTGGCTCTTCTCCTTTATTATGTAATTCGCAATATACAAGTTAATTTACAATGTACGAGTTAATTTGCAGTGTTTTGAACTTGGAGAAATATATCCTTATAAAGAGCAAAGGCAGGACCCTGAGAGGCAATTTTCCAGATAGTCATCTGTGATTGTGCCATGTGAAAGGAGACCAGGCAACTCACCTTGTAGTAATACCTACCTCTTAGCTTTCCTGACAAATCCATTTCTGTTTATTCTAAAGGTTTTACAAACAATTTTGTATTTTTCCCCTTTCAGGCACAAACTGGGTAGGCCAAATCTTAAATGATTTGGTAGCCATATTTGAAAAGAAAACATACAATAAAGAAATGAGCACAAATGATGAACTAGAAGAATTCCCCTACCTCGAAATTGGAGATACTGGGAAATATGAGGTAGGCACAGAATATGTATGAAAGTTTTCAAAATTTTGTGCTTTAAATATTGAATATATGGTGTGTGAAATACTTCACTCTTTGATAAGAACTCTCCCACTTCTCTGTATGTAGCATCTGGTCAGGATGAATTTCATCTGCATTGCCAAATGCTGAGGGATAAATGGATGCTTCAGAGGGCTTGAGAGGGGCACATACTCAGATACACAAGTGCTGCAGAAATTCAGTGTAGCATGCTTTGTATTTAAGAAGGGTTTAATGAAATGTCAAATACTGAAATACTGTTTTTTGTGTCTCTTACTAGGCTGTTCTTCCTCAGCCCTTCTCTCTCTCCTCAGGATCCTTCATCTTTCATGTAGCTCCACTTAGAGTCTGCATGTAACCTTAAGATTCGACGCATTCTCTAACAGAACATGTTAAATTCATTATTACTGAAGAGAATTAGCAATGGATAATCTTTTTCCAATAACTCATTCTTAGGGGCTTTTGAAGATTAGAGCTACTCAGAGCAGTCCACTAAGATCCCAGGGTAACACAAAATATAACTACTTCTATCAGCCAATAACGGTTGATAAATTTAGCAAGGCAATATTTTATCTTAGGCTGATGAAAAGAATATTTGTACTAACTGAACTGTTTAATTTCTTCCTTCGAATTCTTAAAGCGAATGAACAAATTACCTTCTCCAAGAATTATGGTTACTCATCTCCGTCCTGAAAATCTCCCCAGGTCTATCTTCAGAAATAAAGCCAAAGTGAGTACTGATTTTAATGTGCTGAAAGCAAACACTGCAACAGATTTTTCTTAAAGCCAATATAGTATTTTTCTGCCGATTTTCAGAATCACTGTTATACTTAAGCGTTTAGTCTGGCCTGCTTAAGTACAGCTGTTCATCTCACTTAATCTCATTTCATCCTTGTTGACACCTTTGTGTCAGTCTTCACAAGTGATATGGCAGTGTGAAAGAAATCTTCCAGCAGTAAAACATATTTTGACACAATTTCCTATAGGAGGCATTTTATGGTGTTGTCACAAGTGAGGTCTTCAGTGTGTCAAGTTTCAGAAAGGATTTGTATTTTTGTGATTTTTCCCCACTATCTAAATGAAGAACGGTGTTAGTATTGAACAAAACATACTTGGATCTTTAATAATTAATTTGATTAATCTGTAAGACATATTTTAATAATTGCAGGCAATCATCTTCACAAGGTCCTGAAACAAAGCAAAATACTTCAACTTCTGAATTTAGAATGAAATTGCTACTTCTGCAAGTAGTATACAAAATATTAGAAATTTGCCAAACTGCAATTATAAAGTAGATTCTTGTTTTCTTTATACTATAGTCTGGTATGTTTTTCTCTACAAATAATTTTTTTATTTCTAGATATTGTTTCTGATTCGCAACCCAAAAGATGTAGCTACATCTTTTTATCATTTTACCAGTGGCATAGCTACTCTTCCTTCCTATGAGACCTGGGATGATTTCTTCACAGCTTTCATGACAAAGAAAAGTACAGTATATTCTTCTGTGTCAATTATTCAATGCTTTGGCTTTGTCTAAAAACCTTGCACTTTGTAAGTCAGCTTCACTAAGACTTTTGGGTTTGCATTACAAAAGCAGAGATCAAAGACAAAAAATAACAAATTTGAACTAAAGTTTACAGTACTTGTCTTAATGCCTGAGGATAAATCCTTAACAAAACCGCACTTCCACAAACTGCTTTAACTTGCACAAACAGGTATTTTCTCAGGAAGAAGCAGTTCCTCCTTATCTCTCTTGGATCCCCCTTCACCCCTTCTCTCTAATGTTCACCAACTTGTGCCCATGCAGGTGACTGAACACCTGTGTGCCAAATTGGACAAGAGGAATTATTTGGATTAAGTCTAGTGCATTAAAAAAGAAATAAAATAATCCTACTAGTTTAAAATTGCATAAATTCTTCAGTTTGGCATATCACTTAACCACCAGAAAGGAGGGTTAAAAAGTTTTTAAACTGGATTAAAGGATTCTGCAAGATGGTTTAAGTACTGGTAGCTCTTTAGTGGACTTGCCTCTGCCTTGAAATACTAACTAGTTTTACTGTACATCTTACAAATTGCACCATATTCCTGAGACATACATCAAAACAGCCTGGAACCAAACCCCATAATTTCCACAGAAGGGTGTAAACTTTGGCACAGACATGGTTAATAATGCTGATGGCTGAGGGATCAACTTAAGGAGTAAAAATTGGTTTATTGCATAAGGATCTTGTCTAATCTTCCTTTATGCTTCATCTCAGGATTCTTTTGCTTTTTTTTAGTGGCCTGGGGATGCTACTTTGAATACCTTTCCGCATGGAACAAATATGCTGCTGATGAAAATATTATGACAGTGACTTATGAAGAGCTAAAAGAGGTGAGGTTACCAATAGTTACAAATATTTTATGCTTCAAAGAGCATTTAGTCCTAAACCAATTAACCATTATATTCATGTAGTATATTCAGACTGTGTTATGCCCTATGAGATAGATTCTTTTTTTAAGGGAAGGAAAAGTGAAACTCAAACATAAAAGCCTTTTAAAAATTTTATTTGTGAAAATGATTCTTGCCTTCTTGTCAGCCATGATATAAGCCCAAATCAATATAAATCAAAATCTCCAGTATTTTTTGGAGGGAGCTTTTATATATTCAACAATGTAGATTTTGCTCTACTGTAAATCATGTACAGTCTTTTGTGATCTATAGGGAACGAGCTCATATGTCCTTTGAAATAATTATTTGTAAGAGAAACACTATGTACCACTCCAGTCTTACTGAACTCTATGAATACTTTTTTTATGCAGGCAGCAGAGAGATGTAGGGAAGTGCAAACACCTCAGAAAGCAGCGTAATTTGTTCAAATGTCATGTTGTATGTTACATTCCTCTTTTCAGAATCCTGTCCTGGGTGTGAAAAATATAGCTACTTTCTTTGGGATTTCTCTGACTGAGAAAGAACTTCAGACTGTGGTAGAGAGGAGCAGCTTCCAGTCAATGAAGAAGAACTCGCAGAAGACCCATGGGACATTTGGTGATATTCTCTTTCGCAAAGGTAGGAAGCTTCAAGAAGCCCAGAGGTAGAAATGTCACACTCTAAAGAACTTGAGCCACCCATCCATGAATATTAGCATTACAGATTAATATCAAGCATATTATCACCGTTATGCTTGAGAAGACTAGTCAAGGAGCACTGGTGAGGAAAATACACAGCGATGCTCTGGCAGCAGGCTGCAGGCAGCACAGGAGAAGAAACCATTCAGAGCAGATTTTAGAGGTCCATAGAGGACTGGCAGGAAGGAGGACTGGCATGTGTCTGAACTCCTCTCCATCTCTGTGTCAAGATCACTGATTCTTCAGCTGTTAGAGGTTTACCTGGGCAGACAAAACTGGGCCAAACTCAGCCTCAGTGGTATGATCACACTTTTTAGGAGAATGTAGGATCTCCTGAAAGTCTCCTGCTAATGCCCTGTTCACACTCACAGGTTAGAAGTAAGCTAGGCATGCAAGAACCAGGTACATAGAGAAGGGGAAACAAAAGGGGACAACTTTTGCAGTGTTGTGTAGGAGACACAGACATGAGAGGGCCAACCTGGCTGTCAGAATCTATTTCATTTTACATGAAAGAAGTCATTGGATAAAAACTCAAGCTGCCAAGGGAGCAGAAACTCAACTCTGCCTCCTGCCAAATGATTCCTAATCAAGCCTTCATGATCTTCTACCTTGTCATTCATAGCTGAGTAGAGTTGCAGGGAAGCAGGACTTTAAGCTGCTTTTTTGGACACAGTCACCTGAAGAGGAGTATGGGGTTTTTTTGCATTACAGCAGTTTCAGAGATCTGTAGCTCCACTGACCTCACAAAACTATATTGATACAAAAATGAGTGAAGTTTTATCTTGGAAAACTGATCAATTCCATTTAGAGTACAATGGAACAAGAATGACAGATCTGTAGAGTAAAAAAATAAATAAATATTGGTTTTCAAGAGTTTCTTTGTTTCTTTGAAGGTGGTATAAGTGACTGGAAGAATCTTTTCAACGAAGACCAGAATGAGAAAATGGACAGAGCATTTGAAGAACATTTAGGAGGAACTGAAGTGGGAACAAAGTTAAAGTATGAAGTGTACTGCAAAGCCTGAAAAGTAATGGAATATTGTTACAGCAAGAGTTTTCCAATGAACTGTCAGGTCATCTGAATGCTATCAATGATCAAATGATCCAAGTGCCTTTGAATTACTGTGATAATCACATTGCAGTGGTCTTTACAGTGACAATGATGAATACTGGGCTTTTGTTTTAAAGGTGGGATCTTTGGCTTGTTTTGGCTATACTCATTTGCTGAATAAGATGACAACTAACTATAGTCAGGTAAACTTAAGAGGCCTATTTCAGTAGCTGTCACCTGGAAGGAAATGCCTCTTTTCTCTTTCTAGTCAAACTCAGTTATTCTAGACTACTTAAAATGATTTAGAATGCAGGGGGGGGTTTTTTGCAAAAATATTTCAAATCAAGCAACATCTTCACAGAAAAAATCACTAGCAAAACCATGGATCTGACACAACCTTAATTAAAGACAAAGGATATTTTCACCTTGTTTTCAGCAGAAACTGGATCAAAGCTAGAGGGAAGAGAATGAAGGGGAATGGGGATCGGTGTTCTTAGGGGTTTTAATCTCTCTGAATAAAGAATTTCAAGATGGATTTCAGACTACGTGCTGGTGTTAGACAAGATTCACTCAGAGGCACTGCTTTTGTAGAATATAGAACAGCTGAGGTTGGAAGGAACCTCGACAGATCACCTGGTCTAACCTTTCCTGCGAAAGGGGGCCTGGATGAGATTATTGAATCTTGAAAACATCCAGTGATAATGATTCTACCACACTCTGGGAAGGGTATTCTAGTGAATGATTATTCTTACTGTAAAGAATTTATATCTTATATCAAGATGAAACCTCTCCCAGTACCCATTGCCCATTGTCTTCTCCATGTGGCTCCTTGTGAATAGAGAGCCTCTGCCCTCTGTAGCCACACTTCAAGCATTGGAATACTGTGATGAGGTCCTCCCTGAGCCTTCTCAACTCTGTAGCCCTCCTTTGGACCCCCTCTAGTTGTCTGTTTCTTTCTTGAATTGTGGTGAACAGAACTGGACACAGTAATCCAGGTGCAGCCTGGGAAGTGCTGAGTTAGAGGATCATAAAATCATAGAATCGTTTAGGTTGGAAAAGACCTTGAAGATCGTTGAGTCCAATCGTGAACCTAGCACTGCCAAGTCCACAACTAACCATGTCCTTAAGTGCCACATCTACGTGCCTTTCAAATACCTCCAGGGATGGTGAATCCACCACTTCCCTGGGCAGCCTGTTTCAATGCTTGATAATGCTTGCAATGAAAAATATTTCCTAATACCAAGCTAAACCTCGCCTAGCACAAGTTGAGGCCATTTCCTCTTGTCCTGTCACTTGTTACCTGGGAGAAGAAACCTACACCCCACCTCATTACCATCTCCTTTCAGGTAGTTGTAGAGAGTGATAAGGTCTCCCCTCAGCCTCCTTTTCTCCAGCCTAAACAACCTCAGTTGCCTCAGCCACTTCTCATGACTCTTGTTCTCTAGAACCTTCACCAGCTTTGTTGCCCTTCTTTAGACACACTCCAGCACCTCAATGTCTTTCTTGTAATGAGGGGCCCAGAACTGAACACAGTACTTGAGGTGGGACCTCATCAGTGCTGAGTACAGGGGGATAATCACTTCCCTAGTCCTGTTGGACACACTATTTCTGATACAAGCCAAGACGCTATTGGCCTTCTTGGTCACCTAGGCACAGTGGTGGCTCATATCCAGGTGTCTGTTGACTTGAACCCCCACGTCTTTTTCTGCAAGGCAGCTTTCCAGTCACTCTTCCCCAAGCCTGTAGTGTTGCACGGGGTTGTTGTGACCCAAGTGCAGGACCTGGCACTTGGTCTTGTTGAAGCTCATACCATTGGCCTCGGCCCATTGATCCAGCCAGTCCAGATCCCTCTGTAGAACCTTTCTACCCTCAACAGATCAATCCTCCTGTCCAACTTGGTGTCATCTGCAAACCTACTGAGAATGCCCTTGATCCTCTCATCCAGATTATATATAAAGATATTAAAGAGAACAGGCAGCAATACTGAGTCCTAGGGAACACCATTTGTGACCAGCTGCCAGCTTGATTTAACTCCATTCACTACAACTCTTTGGGCTTGACCATTCAGCCAGTTTTTTATCCAGTGAAGCATACTCCCACCCCAGCCATGAGCAACCAGTTTCTCCAGGAGAATGCTGTGGGAAACGGTGTCAAAGTCTTTGTGGGCAACATCCACAGCCTTTCTGCCATCAACTAAGCGACTCACCTTGTCATAACTTGATCTCCTAGATCAAGTTAGTAAAGCAGAACTTGTTAACTGGACCTGATCACCTGGTTGTCCTGTATGTGGTGTGTAATGGCACTCAAGATGATTTGCTCCATAACTTTTCCTGGCACCAGGGTCAGACTGATAGGCCTGTAGTTTCCTGGATCCTTCTTCTGGCCCTTCTTGTAGATGGACGTCACATTTGCTAACCGCCAGTCAACTGGGACCTCCCTCATTAGCCAGGACTGCTGGTAAATCATTAAAAGTGGCTTGGTGAGCATTTCCACCAGCTCCCTTAGTACCTTTAGGTGGATCCCATCCAGCCGCATAGATTTATGTGTGTGTGTGTGAGTGGTGTAGCAGGTCGCTAATAATTTTCCCTTGGATTATGAGAGTTTCATTCTGCTCACTTCTTCTGTCATCCAGCTCATGGGGCTGGGCACTCAGAGAACTGGTCTTACTATTAAAAACTGAGGCAAAGAAGACATTCAGTACCTCAGATTTTACCTCATCCTTTGTCACTGTGTTTCCTCCCACATAGAATAAAAAATGGAAATTGTCCTTAGTCCTCCTTTTAGGTCTTTCTTTGCTTTAGTTTAATATTTTGAGTACTATTAATTGTTACTCCAATAGATTGCTGTTCCTAGTCAGCTGCAACAAAGACTCTATGTCATTATTGTCAGACTCCAGTCCTGTAAGTTCAAAAGGAGTTAACAGAGTACAGAGTTAATCAGTGACTTGTACCTTCATTCCTGAGTGATTGCCCCATCTGATTTGCTAATATATTGCACAGAGTTTTTCTGCATTGTGGAAAAACGGCCTGCACCTGTTTATTTGAAAATAGTTCCAGAGCAATACAAACATGAGCAGAAATGCAGAAAGAGTCATTGAAGTAGTGGAAAGTTCTTTTTCACGGGGTGAAAAAACTCCCCCAGAAGACTTGCTGTTTTCCTACAGAGGTGTTTTATACCCTGCTACACTTAGCAGCCCAGAAACTTTGGAAGCTCTGAAATCCTTTGAAGCCAGGAGTGACGATGTGATTCTAGTAGGCTATCCTAAAACAGGTGAGTGTTGTTTTCTGGTGAGTAGTTAATTTCACAGTGCTGCAATCCAGAAACTTGTGCCATCATTTAACACAGCAATAATACCTGAGAAAAGCTTATGGTGACATCAGACTTCATAAGATCATGAGTTTAAGTTGTAAAGCATCTCTGGAGGACAAATAATACAACCTCCTTCTCAAAGCAGGAGAAAGACCTAAACTTCAAAGTCAAATTTGGTTGCTCAAGGCTTTGTCCAGAAGAGTTTTAAAACTTTGAGGGTGGAGGTTCACTACCCACTGAAAATCTATTGCAGTGTTTTCCCACTATAGGGCTTGATTTGGTTTGGTTTGCTTGTTTTTTTTTTTTACTTCTATGCAGCCTATGTTGTGATTTGTAATATGCCTCTTTTGTAATTTCCTGGCCAATATTCAGAAGAGTTGGTCCTGTCTTCGTTATAACCTTCAGTAGCGGAAAAGTGCAGTGAGATTCCCACATGCCTTATTTTTTTTTTCCCTCCAGCCTGAGCAAACCAAGCCTTTCTATGCATTTCATTTACTTCAGCTCCCAGTGATTTCATGGAATTTCAGCAAGACTCTCTTCAGAGTCTCAGAATTGCTTTTGCTTTAGTGGAGGAACTGCACACAGTATTCAAGTGGTGAACTTATTATCAGTGTTGGGTAGAGCCAGATAATCACATCCCTTGATATTCTGACCACTATTACTAATACAGGAATGTATGTGGTTACCCTACTCACTGTAAGGGCAATACAGGGAATATATCCTGTGAATGAGAGCAGGAGAACAACTGTTTCTCTAAATGTACCACATGGCAGAATGCAGGTGATTCCCTTGTATCTAAATGGAGGAAAAGGCATAAATGCCACCAGGACTCGGGTTATTTCCTCTCTCTTTCACTATGGGTATTTTAGATTCCTTCATTTTTTCCCTATTCACTTTGGAGAAATACCTTAATAGGTCGTTTGCAGAAAAAGAAGATCCTTATCACACTCCTTTTGTGTGCAGTCTGTAGAGCTGTGGAGAGGCAGAAATGATTTAAAGGTATAAGGGTCCATCTACATATCTCAGAAGGTGTTAGTTGAAAACTGAGACTTGGCTTTCAAAGCCTGGTCCATCACATACCAGGTTTGTCAGGTTGCAGAGGCCAAAGATAGCTAAGCCTGGTGCAAAGATGGTGACAGGAGCTTGATGATCTGGTGCTTTGGTTGATGACCCCTTCTCCTGTCAGTTATGGAAGCCTAGCTGGGACTGGGAACAAGGTTAAACTATGTTGATCATGAAGAGACTGCAAACTGAAGCTGGTCAGAAGGAAGGAACAGAGTGTTTCTGAAGACAGCACTGTGGAAGGAGAGCAGAAACAGCCAAGTGATGACTCAGTTGACTCTGTGTTAGGAGCTCCATTGCTGTTGAGTAATTTCCACAGCAAGTAGGCTGAGGTGACCAAAATGTGTCAGAACTGGAAAAAGCAATAGTGATCTGCTTCTGTTTCCATTAAGAGATGGGATGTGCTTCTCAAGTGAACAGTGTAGCACTCCACAATGTCTAACAGCCTTTCTCCTTGTCAGCTTTTAGCATACCCTTGTTGATTATTGCCCAGTGTTGTGATTTAACCTCAGTCAGCAACTAAGCCCCACACAGCCACTCGCCCACTCCCTCCTAGTGGGATGGGGAAGAGAAATAGAACAGTAAAAGTGAGAAAACTCATTAGTTGAGATAAAGAGAGTTTAATAGATGAAACAAAATCTGCACATGCAAGCAAAGCAAAATAAGGAATCCATTCACCACTTTCCATTGGCAGGCAGGTGTTCAGCCATCTTCAGGAAAGCAGGGCTCCATCATGCGTAATGATTACTTGTGAAGACAAACATCATCACTCTCAATGTCCTCCCTTCCTTCTTCTAATTCGGGCTTTTATTGCTGAGCATGATGTCATATGGTATGGAATGCCCTTTTGGACAGCTGGGGTCAGCTGTCCCAGCTGTGTCCCCTCCCAAATTTCTTGTGCACCTTCAGTCAACTCACTGGAGGAGCAGTGTGAGAAGCAAAAAAGGCCTTGATGATGTGTAAGCATCCCTCAACAATAATTAAATCATGCCTATATTATCAACTCTGATTTCAGCACAAATCTAAAACATAGCCCCATACCAGCTACTATGAGGAAACTACTATTGCAGCCAAAACCAGCACAGCCACCTGTTGACAGGTTAAGGTGCAATATAGAGGCAAAATGATTCACAAATGTGAACTAGTTTGATAAGATATCCTGTCAGTTAGGTTGACGTGAAAAGTGCAGTTGAATGGATGTACTACTGGTGTCCTTTTCCTTTCAGGAACCAACTGGTTTGGCAAAATGGTGAGTGATTTGGAATCAAGAGATGCCAAATATACAGAAGAAGAAATTGAAGAGAGAATAAATGCTGAAAAGACGTTAGAGACATTTCCACGTCTAGAATTTGGAGATCCTGGGATATATGAGGTTGGCAGAGATTGAAAATATTGGCACTGCTCTTCTTAAAGGTAGTAGTAGCTGAAAGACAATGGCTGATCTCAAAAGTAGTGGACAGCCTTAGCAACAGCTACGTTCTGCACAAGTAGGCTGTGCTGTTGCCCTCGGTGTCCCAATGCAAGGGCCTCAGAGCACAGATGGTGCTGAGAAGCTAGAAGGGATTCCAGACCTGGACTCAGTGGGTTTGATCAATAAGACCTTGCTCTTGGGTGTCCTGTCCTCAGGCCTGTCTCATGTGAAATGGTGCTCTGTGGCAGAGGCTAGCAGAAGCCTACGCCAACAGGGCATCCCTGTGGGTTTTCCAAGTTACAAGATCCTTCTTCTCTAGTCTCACCTTTTCTCTAGTCTCACCTACAACTCCTGAAAAGGCACATATCACTGAATAAGCTACTTCTCACATTTCTTTGCACTTGCTTTAAAGAGGATGAAGAAACTGCCTTCCAGAAGAATTATACAAACCCATCTGCCACTTCATCTCCTGCCACCATCTATTCTCCAAAGCAAGGCTAAGGTGAGTCTTCTTTTTACATCACATTGCAAAAGCTTTTCCACCTCAAATTAGCTTTCCTCTGTTTGTGTGAAACGTATTTTCTTGAAGTGCTGGGGCCTGGGCTGTGGGCCCCAAGTTGGAATTGACCTATGGATGAGTCACAACTCAGCAGTATGTTTCGTTCCCCAAGGCCCCAGAGGCAGAACCTGGCCCACCTGTGTGAGGCCCTGCCTTCCCCCAGGTGATCGTGGTTGGGGTAGTGGCTGAGGCTGGAGCTATATCAACCAGAAACCGTCCAGTTTGTAAGAAGCAACAAGGAGCTGATCAGTTGGAAGAGAGTTCCTTTTAGGGCCAGTTGGAAGAGCCTCATACTGGAGGCCCCTTGCTGGGCTCTCTCTCAGTAGTGTGTTCCCCCTTGGCTGATTTGAGATGGAGAAGAGCAAACAGATGAAGAATAAAAGATGAAGTTATGCTGAGGGGATGTCGCTGAGTTTGGTTGAGCCTGAGGAAGAAGAGAGCTAGCAGAACATTTCTGTGCTTTCATCTCAGCTGATCAACGCACAGGTGCGTTTCTGAAGTCAAAGAGGCAGAGTGCTGTGTGCTGAGACTGTGAACAAGCATCCTTTTGCAGCTGCAGCTTTGGTGACTCAAGAGGTTACTATTAGTGGTCTTGTCTCTGCATGACACTGCTGCTTCAGATCTTCTTCAGAAAGAGGCTTCCATGTTTGTGTCAGAAAACTGAACAAGGCGAGCAGTTACCCCACTTGCTTTTACTTGCCTCTGAGACCAGGGTATCTATGGAAAGCTCACCACAGGCTGACACTAAGATTGTCTTCAATGGGAATTGCTGCAGAAAGAAGCAAGGGTACACCCACTGTCTGCTTGTAGTGCTCCTGTTCAGTAGTCAATGAGTTCATTTATTTGTGTTGGAACTATGACATCACTGAAAAGCTTCTTGTTTTCAGCCTGAAGCTCACATTAACAGCAAGTGGCCTGCTAAAGTTTGATTTCTTCATAGAATCATAGAATGGTTTAGGTTGGAAGGGACCTTTCAAGATCATCTAGTTCCAACTCCCCCTGCCACAGCAGGGACACCTCCCACTAGACCAGGCTGCTCAGGACCTCATCCAACCTGGTCTTGAATACCTCCAGGGATGGAGCATCCACAATCTCCCTGGGCAGCCTGTTCCAGTGTCTCACCACCCTCTGAGCAAATAATTTCCTTCTAATTTCTAATCTAAATCTATCCTCTTCCAGCTTGAACCCAATACCCCTCATCCTATCACTGCAGACCCTTGCAAAAAGTCCCTCCCCAGTCTTCTTGTAGGCCCCCTTCAGATACTGGAAGGCCTCAATAAGGTCTCCCCTGAGCCTTCTCTTCTGCAGGCTGAACAAGCCAAATTCTCTCAGCCTGTCTTCATAGGAGATGTGTTCCAGCCCTCTAATCATCTTTGTAGCCCTCTTCTGGATCCTTTCTAACAGGTCCATGTCCCTCTTGTGCTGGGGGCTCCAGAGCTGGACACAATACTCCAGGTGAGGTCTCAAAAGAGCAGAGTAGAAGAACAGAATCACCTCTTTCGACCTACTGGCCATGCTGCTTCTGATGCAGCCCAGGATACAGTTGGCTTTCTGGGCTGCACTTGCACATTGCTGGCTCGTGTTGAGGTTTTCATCAACCAGCACCCCCAAGTCTTTCTCCGCAGAGTTGCTCTCAATCCACTCCTTGCCCAGCTTGTATTTGTGCTTGGGGTTGCCTTGACCCAGGTGCAGGACCTTTCTTGCTCAAGAAAATGAATTGGATCAACATTGTATAGGTTGGTGGGTGTTAATGGACAAATAAATTTGCAGATGACACCAAGTTGGACAGGAGGATTGATCTGTTGAGGGTAGAAAGGTTCTACAGAGGGATCTGGACTGGCTGGATCAATGGGCCGAGGCCAATGGTATGAGCTTCAACAAGACCAAGTGCCAGGTCCTGCACTTGGGTCACAACAACCCCGTGCAACACTACAGGCTTGGGGAAGAGTGACTGGAAAGCTGCCTTGCAGAAAAAGACGTGGGGGTTCAAGTCAACAGACACCTGGATATGAGCCACCACTGTGCCTAGGTGACCAAGAAGGCCAATAGCGTCTTGGCTTGTATCAGAAATAGTGTGTCCAACAGGACTAGGGAAGTGATTATCCCCCTGTACTCAGCACTGATGAGGTCCCACCTCAAGTACTGTGTTCAGTTCTGGGCCCCTCATTACAAGAAAGACATTGAGGTGCTGGAGTGTGTCTAAAGAAGGGCAACAAAGCTGGTGAAGGTTCTAGAGAACAAGAGTCATGAGAAGTGGCTGAGGCAACTGAGGTTGTTTAGGCTGGAGAAAAGGAGGCTGAGGGGAGACCTTATCACTCTCTACAACTACCTGAAAGGAGATGGTAATGAGGTGGGGTGTAGGTTTCTTCTCCCAGGTAACAAGTGACAGGACAAGAGGAAATGGCCTCAACTTGTGCTAGGCGAGGTTTAGCTTGGTATTAGGAAATATTTTTCATTGCAAGCATTATCAAGCATTGAAACAGGCTGCCCAGGGAAGTGGTGGATTCACCATCCCTGGAGGTATTTGAAAGGCACGTAGATGTGGCACTTAAGGACATGGTTAGTTGTGGACTTGGCAGTGCTAGGTTCACGATTGGACTCAACGATCTTCAAGGTCTTTTCCAACCTAAACGATTCTATGATTTTATGATCCTCTAACTCAGCACTTCCCAGGCTGCACCTGGATTACTGTGTCCAGTTCTGTTCACCACAATTCAAGAAATGATAGGTTGGGCAGTCAATAAAATCAGATCCAAATTATGTCTTTTCTTCCTCTAGATCCTTGTGCTCGTTCGGAACCCCAAAGACACGGCTGTCTCCTATTACCATTTCTACAACAACATGCCAGTGTTGCCATCCTTTGCCTCCTGGGATGAGTATTTTACAGTCTTCATGAATGGGAAAGGTACTTTGTCCTGCATCCTCCGGCATTCCTCCTTACATGAGGGGCATATGCAGAACCCTGTGCATGGGAATTTTACTCCAACACACCTTACCATGGCACTCCCAGGACAGGCAGAAAGGTCCATGCTATGGCAGAAACAGGGAGTACCAGAGAATCAGATTTTCTTCTGTCTTTAACTCAGAACAGAGATATCAAGAAAAAAGCTTTATCCTGACTTTTCTATTCTCAGAGTAGAGCTTGTGGTTCAGTGCTACCTAGTGGCCAGAGCTGGGGAATCCTACAATGGCCTCAACTGAAAGAACAGACATATTGAGCTGCTTACCACTTCAGCATCTTGGTACCATGCTTAGAGAACTGTCTGGGCTGACTCCTGATTTGTTAAGGGCCAGTTTTGGGGAATACTCTACACAACTATGTCTTTTTGTCTGCAGTGGCCTGGGGATCCTACTTTGACCACTTAGTGGAATGGAACAAATACATTGATCACGAAAACATCATGATGATAACTTATGAGGAACTCAAAGAGGTGTGGCATCTCACTCAGCTCTTCCTTGATGAGTGCACTATGCACACCTTCTGATATGTATGGCAGTGGGAAAGAAGAATCTCTTAGGTCAAGTCTGTCTGCCTCTTTAGAAGGGTGTGCCTTTCTGAGTTACTCTATTTCTTGTTTGAGGGACATCCATGGGGATTAGGAGGAGAATAGCCTTGCCTGTTCATGAAAGGTGTCACATCTGGCACAGTTGCTTTTGGGAGAGAAAAGACCTTGAATCTGAGGCCACCATGTGTGGGTTCCCTCTCTGTTAGAGAGAATTCCTTCGTGACACTGTGGGAGACAACCTTCTCTGCTGGGCTTCCCACTAGATGTTGGCTCCATACCACAGACATAGTGTTGAATCTTGATCAAGTTTTGGTTTCACCTCTGTCCTATGTTCCTTTGGCAGGACCAGATACAGGGAATGAAAAAGATTGCTGCCTTCTTTGGATTCTCCCTAAATGAGGAAGATTTTCTCAGAATTGCCGAGAAGACCGGTTTCCAAGCTATGAAAGAGAAATCCAAGGAAACCCATGGGATGTTTGGGGATATCCTCTTCCGGAAGGGTAAGTCTCTACAAATGGAGAATCTACTTTCAAGTAGAATACCAGAAGGAGTTCTGAATAGGTTTCCTCACTTAGCCATGAACTCACTGGGCTAGCTAGGAAGGACAAATGTGGGTGAGTTCTCTCCTGCGATACCCTGTACCATTGTGCCATTGACAGGATTTGTGAGCTGTTTGAGAGAAACGTACCAGAGTGCCAGGGTTAAAGTCCTCAGCCATTGCTTCCGTGTTGCTCTATTTCCCTGTGGCAGACATGGTTAGGCAAGTGAGGTGTAAAGGTGGGGGCCAACATTAGTGTAGGTTATGGCAACAATTATGCATCAAATCTGCTTGGGATGGATGGTTATTCTTTACAGAGAGGTTGTGGTGTGGCCATTGCCTGGAGGTCAGGTGATAAGGCTAATCCTGCATCATGGATACAGGCTGCATGTGTCACTTCATGAAAGTCCCCTTTGGGAGGAGGTGTGCTAATGAGACAAAAGTCTCTTGAATTTCAAGAGAATGCATTTCTTGCTGCTCTACTGTCCTCACTGGTGTCTTCTTGTTATGTCCTCAGTGAGAGATGAGGAACAGTCTCAATATGGTTCTTCTTAATGGACATGTCAGTGGTGATCCCAGAGATGGTCCCTCACAGACCTGAGCCCAGGGCCACAACTCTGCAGCCCAGCTGCTTCCCATGGCATCAAAGTCTTTGTTTTCTAATTACTGTGGGCATGAGCTTGCTTTAATCCGTTTCCTTCACCACTCTTTAGAGGAACAAGGATTTAACCACTCTCCTCTCTATCACCTACCCAGCTACCTCAAATAATTTCCCCCTTCAGAGGGAGGCACTCATGAATGAGTTTTCCTTTGCGAAAAAAACAAATTCCCCTCTTTTCTATGTAAAAACTGCATGAAACCCCTTCTAGGGAGGGAAGTCATACAGGCAGTCCACTGGCAATACTCCCTGTGGCCTGGCTGTAGCCTTTACTTCTTATCTTTGCAACCTTGTCTCTCCCAGGCAAATAGACCTCTAAGAGGCATAAATTAGATTCTTCCTCCCTCATCTAGGCAACGATTCTGCCCCATCGCTACCTAGGTATTATCCTCTCTCATTTTTGATACTTATTGTACACAGGGGTTGTTGGGAACTGGAGAAACCTCTTCTCTAAAGCTCAGAATGAAGAAATGGACCAAAAATTTGAAGAATGCCTAGGAGGAACAAAGCTGTCGGCAAAGATGAAATATGATGTGTACTGCAAGGCCTGAAAATAAGCAGATGAGCAACAGGACAGCAAGTCATGCTCTAAAGATGATTCTCCAAAGGTGGACAGTACATGTTTCCTCCCCATGAAAAAAAGAGGGAAACACCTCAGAGACCTACCTGGCACCTCCAAACCTTTGGCTTGGTAATTCTTAGAAGTGTGCTGAGCCTAAGGCACGTGCTTCTCTTAATGCAACTAAATAAAATGTGTGTATGCCTCAAGTGAACGCCTGGTATCCTTCCAGGAGGGACATGGTGCACAAGCATCATAGCACTAGTCTAGTGGCATTTCTCTGGTTGTTTCATGGCCTGAGATGGTGAATGAGGCCCCTGTGGTGCTCAGTGGTGAGGCAGAGAGGCCAATGCAGGGTCTTTCCTCCCAGCACACAGTGGGCTTGAAATGAATTTGTGATGTGGGTCTGATCCCCCAAATGTCTGTGTATGAGGAGAACATGATAATCTGGAATTAGATCTACCATGGCTATCATGGTGTTGACATATGTGCAGGAAGATCAGAAAGGCTTTTGACACCTTGGCAAACTCCTCAGTTTGGTGCAGTGTGGGAATTCTCAAGCTCTTACCTCCACAAGCTCTTAAATAATGAACAGCTATCTTTTCTGGAGAGTTTTGCTCTCATTAGGTAAGTGGCAGGTGGGAAGAACCATGACTTTTGAATGGAAGAATTAAAAGAAAGAAGCCCCTTGATGACCCTGTTACTAAACTATTAAAGCTACATTTGTTCAACAATAAATGCATTTATTCTACATAGGTTTGATTTCCACACCCTTCTTGCTGGTGTAGATATCCTTGCTACATCTGTGCGGAACATACTGCACAAACTCTTGTCACAGCTACTGTTTTGGGAAAACAGAAGAACTAAGGAAATATTGGCTCTGTCTGGCAGAGGGAATTCAGTTCCTTGGAAGAGGGATTCCTCTGCCATATTCCCAGACACATATGTCTGCAGGACTCTCACACTTAACTAAGATTAAAAACTGAGCAACCAGCAACCAAAAATGTAACTATCAGAACTGGGAAATTGTTAAGGCCCTGTCAAAGTCCAGCCCAGGTCCCTGTTGCTTCTTCCACCCTGACTGTGGCTATTAATCCCTGCCCTGGTGAGGAAACAGCAGGGGTGGTCTCCAGTTCCTCACAGCTTACCCTGTCTGGCTACAAGCCTTGCAAGCTGGACTCATCCATGGGTCTACATCTTGGCCCATCCTCAGCTCATCATCATCCCCAGGGAGGTGCCCGATGGCTGGGGCTGGGGCTGCCCAGCGCCCTTGGCTGCCCTGCTCCTGGATGGGGCACTGGGACAGACCCTGGCTTCTAGGCCCTGCCCCACGTCTCCCTGACTGGAATAATTAGGAGTGTTGCAGATTAGGTTCTGATGGGCTACTCGCAGTCAGTTCCTCAGTCATATTTCTAAACTTCGGTGAAAGAGCTGCATATGTGAAATTGCTCTGCATGAAGAGATGTGTTCATTTGAACCTGATGATTCTGGTGGTGTTCTTTCCTAAAATGAATGAGTCTTGCTTGCTTGATGAAAAGTCAACTGCTGCAGTCCAAAAATGTTTGACTGCACACAACGTAGCAATTATGTCCGTGACAGGTTAATGATGACTTCAGCCTGCTGTGGTTGCACTGGAGCAGGGCTTGTTCTGTGGAGGAGGACAGAAGGACTAGTGTTTCCATAGACTTCCTCCACTGTGGGACATAGGTTGTTATTCCTGTGTGCTGGATGGAGGTACAGGCATACCTGCCAGACAGACCCTTGGTCCTTTTTCCTCTCCCATTCCAAGACTTTCAATCCCAGCTTTTGTGATTATTGAATAACTTTCTCCTAATCACTTAGAGAAATACCTTAACACATCATTTGAAGAAAAAAGAGGAGGTGTTATATAATCTGTGTTACATCTACTCCATGCTCATTTTGAATTTTTTTTCCTCGGACAGGAAAGGTCTAAAGTTTTGAGTTCTCATGTAAGTATCAAAAGTATTTTAGATCTCTTTCGACACAAACATCTCAAAGTTCCAACCTTAAAAGAACTGTTTTAGAAAATACTTTATGTGACTCATTTGAAATGTTATGTGGCCAAGATTCAACCCATTTAATTAGATTATGTGGTGGTGAATGATGAGTAAGCTGAGAGAGATGCAGCCTAACTTTCAGCTCGACAGGGGAAAAGGGCCTCTGGCTTCTAAAACAATGTTTCTCACAGAAATTACAGCAATACAACTTGAAGAGATGAGCTCAGACTCTCCTGCTGGTTAAAAGGCTGAATCTGGATTTGGTCATTAGGCGATAATGTAATAGTTGCACAGAAACACCTCTGAAAAGCAGTAAAAACTTTGGATGGCATCTAAATTCTTTTAGTCTGTGAAGATTGTTACATTTGACTGAGTCCTCCATATTTTTTTTTTAATTTTATTTTCAGGAATAGATGAATTGTATTTCCTTTTGACTTAGTTGTCATTCGACTCTTTTGCATTTATTTCTATGGTCATCAGTCTTTTCTGATATGTGATATCGTATATTTTCCCCGCTGATGTTACTCAACCCTACTTAATGGATTTTCTTCTACAGACCTCTCAGTCTATGTATGCTTATAGGTGTACAGGCTGAAAACCTTGGCTGTAATAAAATAGCCCCTTCCTAAGACACATAGCTCTTAATATTTTTTCTTGCTTGGCTTTTTAGTTTTATATAAAAAATAATGTCATGGCAGTCTGGCGAAGTTCCCACTAACTGAATAATGGGAAACATAGCCTGCATCTTTAAAAGGGGAAAAAAGGAAGACCCAGGTAACTACAGGCCTGTCAGTCTCATGTCTGTGCCCGGCAAAATTATGGAGCAGATCTTCCTGAAAGCTCTGCTGAGACACATGGAAAATGAAATGATTGATGGCAACTGACATGGCTTCACCAAGGACAAATCATGCCTGACAAATTTAGTGGCCTTTTATGATGAAATTACAGTGAGAGTGGATAAGGGAAGAGCAACTGATGGACTTGATGAACTACCTGGACTAGTGCAAAGCATTTGATAATGCCTCACATAACATCCTGGTATATAATTGGAAAGATATGGATTTGATGGATGGACCACTCAGTGGATAAAGAATTGGCTGGATGGTCAGACTCAAAGAGTTGTGAACGGCTCAATGTCCAAGTGGAGACCAGTGACGAGTGTTATTCTGCAGGGCTTGGCACTGGGACTGATGTTATTTAACATCTTTTTCGGTGACATGAACAGTAGGATTGAGTGCACCCTCAGCAAGTTTGCAGAAAACACCAAGCTGTGTGGTGTGGTTGACACACTGGAGAGAAGGGATCTCAGCTAGAGGTACTTTGACAGGCTTGAGAGGTGGTCCCATGCCAACCTCATGAAGTTCAACAAAGCCAAGTGCAAGGTCCTGCACCTGGGTTAGGGCAATCCCAAACACAAATACAGGCTGGGCAGGGTATGGATTGAGAGCAGTCCTGAGGAGGAGGACTTGGGAGCACTGGTTGGTGAAAAGCTCAACATGAGCCAACAATATGTGAGTGCAGCCCAGAAAGCCAATTATATCCTAGGCTACATCAAGAGAAGTGTGACCAGTAGGTTGAAGAAGGTGATTCTCCCCCTCTCTTGTGAGACCCCATCTGGGGTACTGCACCCAGCTCTGGAGCTTCCAATACAAAAGGGACATAGATCTGTTAGAGTTGGTCCGGAGGAGGGCCATGAAGATGATCAGTGGGCTGGAACGTTTCTTCTACGAGGACAGGCTGAGAGAGTTGGGGTTGTTCAGCCTGGAGAAGAGGAGACTCTGGGGACACCTCATTGCAGCCTTCCAGTATCTGAAGGGGGCCTACGAGAAGTCTGGGGAGGGACTTTTTGCGAGGGCTTGTAGTGATAGGATGAGGGGAATGGCTTTAAATTGGAAGAGGGTAGATTTAGAATAGAAATTAGGAAGAAGTTCTTCACTATGAGGGTGATGAGTCACTGGCACAGGCTGCCTGGGGACATTGTGGATTCCTCAACACTGGATGTGTTCAAGACTGGGTTGGATGGGGCTTCCAACAACCTGGTCTAGCAGAAGGTTCCCCTGCCCATGGGAAGGAGGTTATAACTAGATAATCTTTAAAGTCCCATCCAACCCAAACCATTGTATGTTTCTATGATCTATAGTCCACGGAACTATTTCTAGTAAGATATTTATTTTTTATTTGTTTCCAAACCCCTTAAAGAGAATGAAAAAATTGTCTTCCAGAAGACCAATACCAGCCTCATGTCCTGCCCTAATTGTCTTTTTTCAAAGCAAGGCTAAGCCAAATCTTTTGATTTAATCTGAAACTGCTATTTTTAATAGCATTTTTGTACAGATTAGTTTTCCATTGCCTGTGCAAAATGTTTTTTTCTGAGATTGTGTGTAGACTTTAAAGGGGTCATTATACGTTTCCGAATGTGAAGTGATAAAGTGCTGTTTACAGAGACTGTGGATACATTCTCCTGCAGCTGAAACTATAATGCCTCCACAGGTTACTGCTGCATTCAACTCATCCCTGTCAAAGAAAGCTGCTCCCTCAGATTTCCTTGAGGAACTTCTCCCTGGCCTCTTTCATCCCAAATAATCCAGACTAGGATCTCTCTAAATTAACTGTGAAAAGACCTTGAGTTGTCCAAATCTTAGAGATGAGCCTACCTGGACCTTTACTTTACATTGGACATATCATAATCATCCAAAAGGCTTTAAACTTCTGAAGGTTGCATTTAAGTTTAGCTAAACAAGGACAATCAATGTCTGGAATACAGAAATTCAGTTTCCTCTGAGTAAGAAAATAATAACATAACAGACCTTTTAATCCAGTCTGCTTTATCCTAAGAGATTTTTGGTTTAGTCCATCAGCATTTCGTGGCATTTTGGGTTGCAGCAGGCTCCACACAGGCGGAATATTCCTAAGAAATTTGAGCTAGTGGCTGCCCCAAAGGCTAAGCTTACTTCCCTCTTCTGACTGTAGTTGTCTGCTCCTTCTTTTGCGTGAACTCATATGTTTGTCTGACACCCCTAGCTTTTTGAAGCAGCATAAAACATTCACTTTTGGTGGCAGCAAGCTGTCAAATTGTCTCAGCTGTCTTGCACAACCTCACCCCCGGTGCCTCTGGGTCTCTAAGAAAGAATTTTCCTGTTGCTTCAGAGGCTTGACTGTGTCATTTTCTGCTTCTTTTAGGCATCTCCTAATATCTGCCCTTGCCGCAGGCTTCCTGCCTGTTGGGTCATGCACCCATGCTCCAGATGACTTTCCCAGCTCAGGGCTCTTTTTCAACCAGAGTAGAGCAGGCACAGCAAGGCAAACGGACAATCTCTTGGCTGGCCGCTGAAAGGGAACAGAGTAGACACAACACTCTGTGCATGTACTGGCAGACAGCACCCCTCTCCCTCATACCTGAAGAGGGGCAGCAGGGCTGACTGGTTGTAGATATGCTAGAAGATATAGCCTTTTAGGCTGTGGGGGAAACCAGACATTTCTATGAAGGGAACTTTAGATCTAGAATCCAGTGTCAATCATTTAAGGTTTATTGCCTTCCCTCTGGTTGTTTTAGCAAGAAACTCATTCATTATTTGTAAAATAATTAATATACATCTTTGTTATCAAAAATCAGCTTTCTAGTGAAGGTGAACATTCATTATTTTTTTAAATAGTATTTACAATTTTAGTAGAAGTTAAAAATACATATTTTCTGTGTAATTAACACAATTTTTTTCCTGGCCACTTGGCTGGATAGTTATGGGTTGTTTTTTTTCATATGAGATCCAGAACATCAAAGATGCAACCATCTTTTACTTCTACTTTTACTTGTACTTCTGGGATGAGTACTTCACAGGTTTAGGAATGGGAGAGGTACTTTCTATTGTCTAGAAATATATTCTGATTAATAGCATACAGGTAAAATTAGTTGTAGCTAAAGTGAGTCTAGCTTTTTGGCAACGAACATGAAATTAGAATTTGACCTTGAGTTTGGCAGATACTTCATTTTGTGGCTCTGTGTTATTTATGTCTTTCCACCAGAAAAGTAGTTATGCAAACACTTCAGCTCTGAATTCTCCCAGGTTTTGAAATAATTCTAATATATTATTTTTAAGGTTATGTATTATTTTAAAAGGCAAATGTGTTGTTCCACAATGAACCTCTCCTAGCAAATGACTGAATCAGTGTTTAATGACAGAAGCTCTTTTTGTGCAAGTCTTGGTGCATTTGGCTTCTTCTTTCCACAGCTGGCTGCTGCAGTTAGAACTCGATGAAGGGAATTGCAGAGGAAGGACTCTTCAGTGTTTCCTGTGCCCCTCGCTACCTCTCACCAACTTTCCAATGTCTGTTAAGAAGCAGATTTGGGCTGCCTGAGCAATGTTTGTTTATGAGAGAACTGCTCTGCCTGGATAAAATATTCTCCTGCTAAGATTGGTTTATGGTATAGACAGTTTAATTCATTTTCCTTGCTTGCAATACAAAGAAAATATCAATAACCTATTTTTGAGTCTTTGTTGTTAGTATTTTTAAATATTTCAAAGATGAGACATGTTGAACACTACATCCTGCATAAAATGGAGCAGTAAAATTGTTGAGTGACAGCTTTTTGAGGGGAAAAAGTGCTAACATGACAATAAGAAAGATTGTGATGAGAAAGCTCACACTATGTTAAAACAATATAGAAATTAAAGGTTTTGACATGTACTGATAGACATAAATGATGTTAATTCTACCTCAGACATGCACTCTAAAACATTTGAAGGATTCATTTAGAAGGTTCTTCCAGAAATTGAAATCTAATAAATCACCTCTAAGTAGTCCCCTGTGCTATATAGAAAAACTTTCTTATTCCTCCATACTGTTTACTGTAAAGAAAAAGAAATACAGTCAAAGAGTTGGGAACCATTCAGAATTCAATCTGTTATTTACCCCAGCTATTGCTTGGACGTTATGTTTCAGTGCTCCTCAGTTTTTTAATCCTTGCTTCATAGTCCAGTTGAACATAAACCCAAGGTCATGAAAGGAAGGTAGTGGTAAAGAAGAAGAAAACCTTTCTCCTTTATGTAATGCATCATTACTTTCATTGTTGTTGTCTTAACTATGCAGTTCATTGAAACAGGCATTTCAGTGATGAATATTTAAAGTCAATAAGACATGAAGAATCAAAGGAGGTGGTATTAATGTTATTTAAAGTAAAGCATATTTCAACTTTTAGTCAGTGTATTACTGAAATAATGTACAACTCATAATGACTCACTAAGATTAGTTCAATGATGTTTCAAAATAGAGATGGTCAGAAAATTACTGTTCCTGCAAGCAAAATGAAAAGAATGTATATTTATGCAATACAGTCGCTGGCTTTTATTGAAACCTGAAATACCAAAACATATTTTTGGAAAAAACAATAAATTTTTACATAAAATTTTCTGTTTAGTCAAAGAACCATTTTCTTATTGGAAAACATTTTGGTAGGAGCTCTTACCATATACATTGAGATGTATTTTGAAAGACTAAAAATTGGGTTTCAATATGAAATTATTCTAATGAAATCCTTTTGCAAAGGAGGAATTTTTGCCAACTTCAAACAAAAATGTGCTAAAGAAGCTAGGCTTCACAAACAAAACCACTTTTGTATTAACAAGCCATATGTCCGGTGCTCTCCATAATGATCCTCAGCACTGAAATCATGCACAGCTACACACAGGTGTAAATCCCAGCCTTTTGGCAGAATCAGGACAACTCTTAGAGGTTCACTTTCATTCCTAAGTTGTCTGGACTACATTGGCAATGTATGAATAAAGTCAGTGGCCTCATTTTTGGAATTACAGAGCATTTATTTTCCATGGGTATCAGTAGGTAGTCGTAGCATGGAATAGCTCTTAAAATCAGATCAGCTAACATCATCATAAAGATACATAAAGATATTTCAGAAGGAAGTTTTGTCCAATATGGTAATTTTTTTTTCTTTTTTT
Source organism: Brachypteracias leptosomus (assembly GCA_013401335.1). Lineage (NCBI taxonomy): Eukaryota > Metazoa > Chordata > Aves > Coraciiformes > Brachypteraciidae > Brachypteracias > Brachypteracias leptosomus. Next base: position 62,522 of record VYZX01031043.1, on the reverse strand, counting down.
AAAGGTCCATTGTGTTGTCATGGAATTTAAACTGCCTAAGACAGAAGAATTAACTGTACAATATGCATCCTGTAGATGGAATTGAAAAGTGCATGGCAGTAACATGAAATGTTATATATTTGGCAGAACTGTTTAACTACTGCTTACATGTATCCTCTCCCATTAGTCTAACTTCAGATGAAAAATGTCTTCTAAGTGTCTTCTTCAAAATATCTGAAATAGATACATGTGCAGGGGATGCTACACTGCCATAGCCTGCTTCCTTAGCTCAGTATCTCCCTGTCCACTGGAGTCAGTTCCCTGGGAAGTGTGCTTTCTGCTCGTGACCCTTTGTTTTCTCAACCCACTCACTCTTACAAACACAGACTCATAAGCTGTGTCAACAAACCTACCAGAGTTTCCTGGAAGTTAGTGGTAGTGCAGTGTGTCCTGTATACATCATTTTCTATAGGCAAACTAGCCTTGCACAAGGAGTAACCTCTGCCCCCTGGTTCCCTACTTGTTCTACCTCTTAGATTTCCTCACTGGAGCTGGGATCCAAAGACTTTTCACAGCAAGCCCACTCAGGAAAACTGTTAAGCCTATAGAAATACTGCTGTAACTCTGTCAAAGGTACAGACAAAATGTAATCCTGTAATTCTGTATCAGAATCAGATGCTGGGAATAAGAAAGGTTGCTGAATTCCCTGGGTTTCCTTGACTGATGGAGATTAAAGCAGCTGCAAAGAAGACCAGTTTCAAAGCCATGAAAGAGAAACCCTCAGAAACCTCAGAACATTTAGGAATATTTCTTTTCAGAAAAGGTGAACTGACAATTCTTTGTAGGCAGCTGTAAAAAAGAACTGTTCTAGTTCTTAATACTAATAATATCTGTCACAATTTTGCTTAGATAGCTCATGTTATACAGAAATATATGTGGATGCATTTAGAGAAGGATACATAGTAGCATTGAGGTTATCTGGGTTCAGCTATCTAAAAGTTAGATTTCTAAGTCAGACTAGTGTTCTACTTATCAGAGACATAAATGCTTGCAGTGGAAAGTTCATTAATCTGCTTTTAGACCTCTGTCTTGGTGTATTGCCTTCTGACGGTAACCATTCTTTCTGGAGACTGTTTTACCCTCTGAGGGAGTGCCATTCAAAACCAAAACTATTTATCACTTATTTAAGAATAATCTATTGAAGGGTAATGTTATGGGAAAAGGGACTATATTTTTTTTAAATGTTGTGAATCATAGCTTGTTAACTGAGCAATACTGGCCAATCACTTCACATTCCTCATGATACTAATCCTAAGTTTTCCTCACCAAGGCAAAGCAAATGGTTGACCTGCTGTATTTGAGCTCAGTACAGTGAGCTAGAATCTACAATTTTGTCTACTGTTAAATATGACACAAAGTTTCTGTGAAGAAAAAAAAATATATTTTTTTTAATATCCTGGTGACAAATTCCATTAACTCCACAAGTGTTATGTTTGCTTTTAGATGAAGTTGTATGTGACTTACTGGATATGAAGAAGGATTTAATATCTTGAACTGAGTTTAAGCAAGAATTATAGCACACAAATGTAACATTTTTTGTCCTAGAAACCACAGCTCAGGTGCTGCCTAACCCCAGTGGAGAAATGGCTCAATTTTTGTCTTAAAGGTCTCTAGATACCCAAATCTGATTCAAGACATATCCAAGAACTCTTCTGTCTTAACAGGCTCTAAGCCCTGGGGCTTCTTGAAACTATGTACAGCTCATTTGAACTTCACAGTTAGATCTCATCTTTCCCTCATACTCAGCACTTTTGGAATATGAGTGCTCTTTATGAGTCTCCATCTGGGCCTCTCCAGATGGAAACAGCTGAAAATGCTAATCATTTTTACAAACCTTTTGCAAAGCATGTAATGTTGTGTCTCCAGAACAGCATTCGATACAATAAAATACATGCTAATAAATGGTCTGCCTACATAAGCTGAGAAGAATCTTGGTTTTACTAAATTTTATTTTTATCTTGTCACTTTTAAAATGCTTTCTCCACCTCAGAATTACTTGCAAGCTGAATGGCTCACAACAGCTCTTCTGGTAATTGCAACCTGGCTCAAAATTCTTGGCATTGGTCTGAGGAGAAATGTGCCAACCTGGGAAGTAGGGTCTTCTGGTGGCCTGAGGAAAAACATTGGCAGGAGGCTGAGGCACTGTTGGGAAGGTGTTTGAAAGCTAATAGCATATGAAATAGTGTATATGTGTTCGTTAATATAGCACAGCATAATTATCTGGGTTCTCTGAAGAAATATTCAGGAAAAAAAAGAAATTCCCATTTCCAGCAGCTTCTCTTCCCTGAACCTAAGTTTACAGACTTCCCACAGAAACTTAATTTGAAGGCTTCTTGTATCTTTATGACATTATGAAAATCATCCCACATGTTACACAGAGATGTGTCTGAGCACAGTTTTTCAGCTGCTTCTTATCTGTCATGCTGAGAAGTGCTGGGCAGTTCCACATGGGAGTTACAGTTTCATCCTGTTTAAAGATTATCTGAATAATATGCACTTGGAGCAGCATCATAAGCCCTCTCTATACTTCCTGGAAAGCAATAAATCCCCCTGAGTAGCAAAGGTTGAATCTGATTTTAAACAAGTTAAATCAACTTTAGGTCTTCACTGATGCTACAGCAACTATGTTTCTACTCGAAATGCAGCAGATGTGGGTGAAGATGGGGATGAATTGTGTCAAACTGTGCTCAGTACTAGCACTGGGGTTCCCCTATCTTCATCCCACTAGAAATGAGTGATTCTGAAGTGAGTGGGTTTAAACTGCTGGTGTGAAAGGGAAAGCAACCATGCCCCACAGGTATAACAGGGTAGATCACTAGGGATTTTATTTTCAGAAGATCAGAATTCCAAACTGCATCAACCTGTAAAGCCTATACTTCCTATATATTTTGGGTTTTCCGTCTTCCTGTGTGCCTTTTACATCAAATTTTATCATTTATGTGCTTATTCTGAACTTCTCTGGCAGTGTGGACCTGTCCTGCAGCAGCACAGAGTCACCTGGTCACTCACCAGCACCTGCTAAGATATTTTCTGCTTACTATTAGAAATGCTCTTGTCTAGTTTTCGGTCATTTTGTGAGGAGGAAAGGAACACATGGTGCTATAACTAAGCTTGTCAGTGGAGAGCTTTTAAGTATTAATAAATCCATTTCTTAGCAGAGATAGGTGGAATATTTAGGCAATGTGATTTTCACTCTATCCCAAATTTAAAAGGTGATGGTACTGACTGAATATAGGAAATGTTCATAGAATTTGATAGGGATGAAACTAAAAGGGTTCCCTAAACTAAAAAGGAGAGTTATAGGAGTTACTGTAAGCACGTAATGAAACATATCCTCTTCAGAGTCTGATTGCTTTTTAAAAAGTCAGTCCTATTGAATTCTGTATCAAGAACAGAATTTCCTATTAAATATCTGCTGGAAAAAAATCTTTAGAACTTTCTTAAGTTATATAAAACATAAAAAAGCAAAAGGTTTTTCAGCTGTGCTGTGCATATGCAGTTCCCACCAACACTATGACAGTAATGAGGGCACAAGCACACTGGGGAAATGAACCCATTAAAATGGCTAGCTCAAACTTTCAGTCAGGTGATAGTTATTGAATCTGTTGGATATGACTCTTGTTTCTACTCTACCGATAGACAATGCTCATTTGTCTCTCAAGGATCTGCATTACTTTCAAAAAGGCAGAAGCAGAGGCCTTTAGTGTAGCTTCCAGTTCCTTTGATAAGCTGCTGGCATTTTGATTTCAGTCAAGCCTTACCTTTGCTGTGCTCTAGCAGTAGCAAAATAATCAGGCGTAGTTGCTGATGCTTTTAAGAGACATTCCCATGTTCTTAAATCGTTTGCTGTAATGTTTCAAAATGGACACCAGAGGGCAAAAATTATTAACTGCTTTTCAGAGCCAGGCTAGAGGGCATGGGGATGCAGAGTCCTGTGTGTCCCTTGCCCAGGTGTGAGCTGTGTTTTGGGTGAGGTTCATGGGGCCAGTGGGGTTGCTTTGCATGGACAGACCTCACCTAACCTGGTGCTCTGGGCTCCTACTGGACCTTTGCACTGGGGACCAATCCTCCTCCTGACTAAACTCAAACCAGATGGTACCTCCAGAAGTGAACAAATGCTTCTTTCTTTCTTTAGCGCAAGGGTAATCCATACAAAATGTTAAAAATGCAAAAGACAAAAAGTGGAGTGATAAATGTAGTTCCATGGCAAAGAATTCACAAGATTATGAAAAAGCTTGTTAGATAATCTTAATAAACAATCAGGCAGTTTTAAATATCCATACCAGGAGAAAAAGAAATAAGGAGTATATTTTCACTTTGAAGTTTTGTCAAGTATAGCAAGCACAGATTGTACTATTTTTACTAACCTCACTAAGCATTTAACATATCTTTTTTTAAAAAAAATATTTCCTTTATTTACTCCAAGACAGCTGTGAACAGACAGCACAGCTACTCACACTTTTGGGTATTCAGCAAAAAAAAAAGTGTTGGAGAGGCTTTTGGATATATTCTCCCATTGTCTTCTGCATTGCAGTGCAACATGTGGGTAGGATTTCCTATGCCAAAAGAACTGAGAGGACTGTTCTATGCTATTATTAACACCAAGAATGATTGATTCTGTTGTAGCAATGGAAAATGTAAAACATCAGCCATGATGGGTAGGATTTTTCAATCTCATAATGGAAATTGAATGTGAGGAGATACATGTGAGGGAAAATCATTGCCGCATCTGATTATCTTATGCAGCATTAGATGACAGAAAAAACAGTGTTTTATAAATCCAAAGTATCTAAGCCAAGGGTTTTCTAGAGGTAAAACCAGTTCCCTCCAAGTCAGACTTGTACCCTTGATGGTACAAGTGGCTGGTGGCTGTCACCCCATAGATGGAGCCTGTCATTTGTACAGCCCATTCAGCCAGGAGCTGAGAAAGAACATCATGGATGTTGTTTCATCTTCAGATGATCTGTGTGACAAGTTCTTGCCAGAGCTCAGATGAAGCCCTTCGAGGCCAGAGCATGAGAGTCTAAAGGAATGCTGCCAAGTATATTAAAATGGTAAATGTATTTTACACAGATTTGAACATCTGTGGTGCTCAAGGAAGATTTCATGGAGCTCTGCAAATATTGTTACATGTAATTCACAGCATGGGTGCATTATTATCATCCCTGATTTATGGTTAAGGAGATTGGCGCAGAAAAGATAAGCAATTAGCCCCTGGGAAACAAAATATTTTATGCCCCAGAGGGAAGAAGAACCCAAACAAGTCAAGCAGTAAACCTGTCCATCTCTTATTTTCCATAACACCATTTTGTGGAACTACTGTTTCTAATTCGGGGGAGATAGCAAACAGCAAGTTCATGGTTACAAAGTAGTGTTGTGCTTTATAGCAATAAAATCAGAAGGGAAACACATTTCTTATCAGATCTTCTCATAGATATCCAATAGCAATTTCCAATTCCAAGAACACAAGGCATAAATTCAAGTAATTCATTATTCAGGCTTCAAAAAGGAGGAGATTGTTTTAAAAGCTATGTGCTTCCTCTTAAAAGGGTATTTCTCTCTTTTGCCTTCTAGTTTCTGATTCTGTGTGATACGTTTAAAATATATTTTTAGCTTTTCTCTACAACCACTGGAATTAGAAACATCACTATTGTTGAGAATGAAAGCTGAAATCTTTTTCAGGAAGGAGCTGAGGTTTTCTGAAAAAGATGATTTCTATGAGGCTTGTCATAGACACCTGGCTAAATATCATTTTTGCTTACTTTCATTAGCAGAATAAAGTTTTAAAACATTCATATCTCTTCATGAGCAAGATGGAAAGAGAAAGTGAATGGGACCTTTCTGCTGCTCTCAGACTACATAGCTGTTAACACTTCCAGCTAGGATGTTTGATGCAGGTCTCTGGGTTGTGGTCTGCTGACTGACCCGGTTGGAGACATCTCCCAAGTACATGACAGTTTCTCCTGGCCCTGGCAGACACTGTAACACCCAGGAGGCAGTGATGCCTGGAAGAAAATTTTCTCCTGATACGGCTTAGGGACCCTGCTCAGGAGGTCTAAGGCTTCTCAGTACCACCATTTCGATATAGTTTACTTGACTTTAGTGAAGCAGTTGGTGCTGCTGTCTATTTAGAAGTTGTGCCTTATCACACCTGTGCAGCCCTCACTGTTGTCTGGAGATGCACAGAGACAAGCAAATACTGAATGGTGCTGATTAACACAAAAGCAGCAAGTGCCCTGCCAAACGTCTAAGAAAGGGAGTCCCAGGCTCAGGGGTATGCAGCTTGGCTTTCAAATCCTAGCCTGAGCTTTAAGGCTGTTAAAAAAGAAACAGATTTTTAAAAAGTGTCATAATAAAAAAAAGGCTTTCAAATTTGTTTTGAAACTTTTGACGCCCGAAACAATGTAAAACATGCATGTTGGTTTTCCTGTGCAGGAAGGAGTGGTCCCATGGATGTGTCTAGGTGGTTTATCACTTGACAGTGAAAGACATAGATTATCTGTGTGCTTCATACAGCTGTGTTCAATTTTACCCTTCCTGCAAGGATAAAAAGAAGTGGGGATTTCTGTCTGAACGCAGATACCTCTCCACACACGTGTGGTGGTTGAATGGGCAGTGGGGACTGGAGGTCTCACAGTTGAGGCCAGGAGGATCACGGCAGTGGTGGATAGGCTCCAAGGCCTCTCTGACACTCCAGAATCTCCATGATGGACCAACAGCCCTGCAGGTCCTTCTCAGTCCCACTACTGGCAAGTGGCACCATCTCAAACTGACTGAGTGGAGAAGGTGTTTACAAACCCAGAACAGCTTTCTGGAGCCAGTGGTCAAAGAATGTGGGGCAAAAAAATCCCTTCTGAAGGGCTGAGCCCTGTTTTATATGTAGGTTAGTGTGTGCTCTTCTCTTAGTGTTAGGGATGTGAGCAAATGGTCTAAGCACAGGTGAATTTTAGGTGGTAACAGACAAACATGGTTGGTCATGTGAAGTTTGGGCAGGTAGTGCAAAAGCAGATAATAGGTTCACAATCCATTTGATGGGACACTACCCAATTTCTATATACTACCGTTCTATCAAAAATTAAGTAAATTACAAGTTGCACCAATTCTTTAGGGGGAAGTTTTGTGGGAAGGAAGTATTTGTTGTTCCAAAAACCAATAGGATCATAAGAAATGACACTTAACCACTGGACATAAAATATTACACTGAGATTTTGTATCTGTGGAAGGGAAAGAGGCTGAGATTGGTGAGCTAAATGCCTGCAGTCCCATTGGAAAAAGACAGTGCCTTGCAGAGTGAACTTCCAGCTATGGAAGAAAAAGATGCTTACTATGAGATCTCTGTAGCTACAAGATTTTGCATACAGGCTACAAGTTCTCCTTACATACTATCCAGATGTTAATGCTAGGAAATGAAGGCAGCAAGCTGTGAGGAGGCTCCTAGTTTTGCTTGTGGGGTTTTTTCGAAGAAGAGAAGAGGCACTGCTGTTTTTTTCCCTGCTCTGGGCAGATTCCCAGTGGCTTGCACAGCATTGCATGGCAGCATGGTGGAGAACACAGAAACAGACAGAGAGGAAGCTGTAGAAATGTATGCTCTGGGCTGAAGAAATGCAAACATTGGGTTCACTGCACCAAGGGCTGTGACTGCAAACTCAGCAGTGCTTGTGCATTGCAGAGACGCAAGATAGAGGAGACCAACTGATTAATGCTGTCCTGCTTTTTGTGAGACTTCTTCTGACCAGCCAGTGTCTGATATATACAGTGACAGCAAAGTCATGACCAAGCACACAGCAAATCCCACTGGAGCTATTACTTTGTAAACTACATGATAAACTGAATTAGAGATACTCCAAATATTTCATTTCATGTTGTTAAAGATTGGATGCTCCTTCATGTGTGGCAGTGTTTGAAGCAAAGTGGACATTATAAGCCCTTTATATGTAGCCATTTGGAAGGCCAGACCTTGGTAACGCTGTTTGAAAACCCTCCTTAAGCCAAGAACCCAAGTAATGCTTTCAGCTGAGATGTAGGTACATCCTGGCTATGTGACAAAGTTGCATTTGTCCCTGGACCCCTCTAGGACAGCACTGCCTCAACAGAGACTATCATACAAATGTTCACACTAAAGGGACTCCCCCACTTCCCTGTAGAACCAAACCACTATAAATACAGTGGAGTGACTACATTAATGATCTTGGCACTGTTATTTGGCATTGCATAACCTGACAGGTCAAAAGCACGAGCTGTTCCCGCTTTAAGGATATGAGCCCTAGGTGTCACTGCAGTCCATGGAAAAGGCGTCATCCCAAGGGCCCCAGCAATTGCTAAGGAAAAAATAGTTTTTCTTTTTGCATTTGAGAAAAAGTAGATTTTGATGGTGCCAGAGAAATAAAAGAAAAAGACAACCATGTTAAAAGTACAGATATAAGAATAAATATAAATATATAGTATAATTTTAAGTGGATAGCATCTTTTCTTCAGGAGGGAAACAGAAAATTTGTACAGAAAATCGCAGTCTATTCCAGGACCATCCTTTTTAGCACACAGTGATAGAGCCCTCATCTTGTTTCAGCTGAAGACTCCCATCTTGAAAAGGTTTGCAGTACTGAAACTGCCCAATGTTATTTCCTGAATTAGCAGCAATTTTAGATAACTGATATAACACAATTTAATACAAGTGGGGCACAAGAGATTAGAGAACACCAATATGTAAGTAGAGAGCATACTAAACCAGACACAAGCCTATGGGAAAATATTCATTCCTCTCCAACACCATACATTTCCTTGTTTTCTAGTTTTCTTAAAGTTTTTAGTCTTTTCTCCCTATTAATTTCCCTCTGCATACTAAATACCCTTATCTCCTCTACTCTTCCAATTTAAATGTGTTCTCAAATAATTGCAGATGTTGTGAGTTGGAAAAATGAGAGTGAGAAGCAAGAAATACAAATTTCTACTCAGAGCCAATGAAACCTCATATTTCTTCATGTCTGGATCTCATAATTTACTGACTAGTAATGTTGAAGAGCAGCATGAATGAGAAACAAAGTCCTGGCGATGTTGTTGGGTTTTTTTTCCTCCTTTTTCTGTCTTTTAAAAAATGATGGCTTCTGTCAAAATAACCCCCCATAAAACCTTACATAGCTCCCTTGTGAGTTCTTCCTATGCCAGTTAAGTCCAAATGAAATGTAGTGGCTTTTCATTTAATTTTTATTTATTAAATGTGTCCAGACAGCTCTGGCTAGCATTAGAAATTTGCAAATAAAACAAACGGCTTATTGATCTGTGTTAACTTGGCTCAGAGTCCCCTCCAGGATAAACTAGACATGTTCACCACCATGTCCTCAGGCAAGAACCTGAGCAAACAGATGAGCCATGCATCTTGCCCAAAAAATCAACAGGCTGGGACACTGCAGACCAACGGAGGAAATTAAATACACAGGTAGAGAGACCTCTTACCCATGAGTAGGTAGGAGGCATTTCCATACTGTAATGCCCCTGCTAAAAGTGACAAACAAATACCCATGCTGACCTCCTACAAAGAAAGAGAGGGAGGTCAAGAGGTAGTTTGGTATCTTCCATGCCTTCTTCCAGCAGTGGACTCAAAGCTGAGTTCTGCAGTCATCCACAGATAGAAGTACTTTCCACCGAAATGGGTGGGTAATTATGCATCCACAAAGATTCATTGCAGGGGTTAACCTCAAAGGATAGTGCTCTTGATTTTGCAGTTGCAAGGAAAGGATACAGATTCAAGGCCCTGACTGAGCTGCTGTTGACCCTGCTTTGAGTAGCGGGGCTGAACTAGAGACATCTAGAGGTCTCCTTCCCACCTCAACTATGCTATGATCCAGAAAGTCTTTTCTATTTCTAATTCGTAGGTTCATAGGTTATGTTACAGAGAAAATACAGAGAAGTTGTGATTCTTGTTTACACCTTTGCAGAGGAGAAAAACCAGCAAGTTCAAAGACATTATAGTAGGATCAAAGCACTCTAAGAAAAAAATGTGACCTCATGGTGCCTTGCTGAATTTGCTCTAGTTTAGTTTAGGAACTTCATCTATTTTCACCCAGTTACTTCAAGTGCAAAATTATCCTGTTAGGAATGGCTGTTAGCAGGTTAAAGAGCTGCAGACTGATAAATGTAGATTTCCTCAGTCAAGCCTAACGAGAGGCACTTACACGCCACATGGGCTGCCACAGGACAATCTATCAACTCTGTGGGTGTCCAGACCATAACTGAGGTAAGCTGGCAGATGACAGGCAATATTTCATAAGCTGTGAATAACAAGATGTGTGACACATAGCTAATATCAGATGATGTCTTTCCTTATTGATGTTGTAAAAATGATTTAAAAGTGAGCTGTGATAAACTGGAAAGTTTTGAGTTGTTGGATTTTTTTAAGGTTTAACAACTGTGTACATAATTACTGAGAGAGAACATAATATAGTTAACATGAATTTAGCTTAAAATGATGTTTTTGGTAATTGGTTGTGCTGTTTTATGTCAAAGTCTACACTCAGAGTCGAGTTGCCTGAGTAAGGTGAATGTCTCACAAACAACACGAAGCAGAGTATTTTACTGAATTCTCCTGACATCATTGCTATAGAGTATGGGTATGCTGCTTTCTTCTGACTAAGTGATTGCAAGGTCTACTGTTTCTATGTCAGACCTCATGCTCTTGGTATGCTTAGTGCTATCCCTTCATTCCTCTTACTTCTTCTGGTTTCTGTCCTGTACTTTCTCTCTTCTCATCTTATTTTCTTTCATCTGGTCATGTTCATGTCTTTTCCATAAATTTCATGTGTTTTCCTCATTTTTCTCTTCTCCTTAAACATCATCTCTCTTTCACCAGGGCCAATTGTGTAAATATCTGAGTCTTGCTGAATCACTCATTAATACCATCCCCACAGACTTCTCTTGAACAATTGTTTCCAATAGCACATCAGCACATCATGACTGCCAAAGAAGGCGTTCAAAGTGAAACAAACTGCCACTCAACATACTTTGCATGACACCAAACACATGTGATGTCGTTCCACAACCACAGGACTTAGTGTTATTTTGTTTGATTTTCCCCAGCCACTCATACTGGACTAGAAACTTCACAAAGAATGGTTATTTAATGGTAGCTATAGAAGCCAGGGAGTCCGAGTTAGTAGAAAGCTGTGATTTGATTTCACCCTTGCCAGCCTGAGAGTCAGTGTCAAAGGACCTGACATGACACAGGCCCAGACAAACAGAAGACAGTGATTTCATAAAAGGAATTGGGCTTTTATAGTAAGCTTAGAGAACAAAATGTGAGCAGCAAAGGGAGAGTATGTGGAAAAACACTGCCTATTTATCTTCCAAGATAAGAGGGAAAATATGTCTTCTTTCCTCTAGCTTGGAGCACAACAGAGCTCTCTCCTTTCCTATTAGGAAGGAAAGTCAATGAATCAAAAAAGATGGAGTTTGACTTTGTCTAAAAAATAGCAATTCAGACATATAGTCTCTTTCTAGATCTCAGTCAGCAGTCACTTGAGCACTATCATGCACATTGTGTTCCCCAGGGACCAGTATTGGAACGCTTCTGTTGAATAGCTTTATCAATGATCTTGATGAGGAGACAGAGTGTACTCTCAGTAAGTTTGCAGATTACATCAAGTGGGGTGGGAGTGTTGATCTGCTTGAGGGGAGGGAGGCTCTACAGAGGGACCTGGACAGGCTGGATCAATGGGCCAAGGTCAATTGTATGAGCTTCAACAAGGTCAAGTGTCAAGTCCTGCACTTGGGTCACAACAACCCCATGCAATGCTATAGGCTTGGGGAAACATGGCTGGAAAGCTGCCTGACAGGAAGGACCTGGGGGTACTGATCAACAGCTGGCTAAATATGAGCCAGCAGTGTGCCTGGGTGCCCAAGAAGGCCAACAGCATCCTGGCCTGAATCAGAAATGGTGTAACAAGCAGTAGTAGGGAGGTGATTGTGCCCCTGTACTCAGCACTGGTGAAGCCACACCTCGAGTACTGTGTTCAGTTTTGGGCTCCTCACCACAAGAAGGACACTGAGGTGCTGGAGCATGCCCAAAGAAGGGCAACAAAGCTGGTAAAGGGTCTAGAGAACAAGTCCTATGAGAAGTGGCTGAGGTAACTGGGGTTGTTTAGTCTGAAGGAGAGGAGGCTGAAGGGAGACCCTATTGCTCTCCAACTACCTTAAAGGAGGTTATAGACATGTGGGCACTGGTCTCTTCTCACAAGTAACAAGTGAGAGTACAAGAGGAAGCACCCTCAAGTTTCACCAGGGGTGCTTTAGGTTGGACATTAGGAAAAAAGTTTTCACTGAAAGGGTTATCAGGCACTGGAACAGGCTGCCCATGGAAGTGGTTGAATCTCCATCCCTAGATGTGTTTAAGAGCTGTTTAGATGTGGTGCTTAGAGACATGGCTTAGCTGCACACTTGATAAAGTAGGGTTATGGTTGGACTGGATGATCTTGGAGATCTTTTCTAACCTAGATGATTCTATGATTCTATGACATGTGGTAGAGTATTTAACCTACGCCTTTTCAACACCATAAAGCAAAGCAGCTAAGAAGAGAAGACCTAGATCAAGTGGAGTGAGACAGACATGATTCTGTAATGGCTTCTTCTCTAGAAGAAGGAATGAATAGAATGCTAAGTTTCCCAAGAAAACAGATGCTGTCATCAATATTACCTGCTTGAGCTAAAATTCAGAGGAAATAAAATTTCAATCTCAGCACATTCTTCTCTGTGGCTTTGTGTAATGGAAAGGTGACAGAGAGCCCAATGAGCTCTGAAAAGAGCAGGCACTAGCACATACATGTACCATCTTTCCATCAACCTCCTGCCAGGAGATGCCTCCTTCCAGATTCATTCCTGTTCTCTACCTATCAGGTCACCAGACCTATATCTTTGTCTTGCTTATTTGGATCCATTTTAAACAACACATGGAAAATTTCTTCTGGGGTGCTTGGTCAACAAAAGAAGTCCAAATAAGACTCATCTAATGAAAATATGACAGGAAGTGTTTAGCTCCCCTTTATTCATCAAATCCTAGTCCTCCCTAAGAGACAAAACTTTTACTTGTTGTATGTGCTGTGCCATCAGGCTTCCTCTGTTCTTGGCAATACTAATTCTATCTGCTGCCTTGTCTTGCCATGGTGCTTTGTGGTGAGTGCTTCATGGAAAAGTCAAGAGTGTGCACCAACTCCATGCCTTTCTCTGCCTTGGCCAAACATGATATTCTCAGTGTTTATGATAGATTGCACAACAGTGACAGTAATACCCAGGCATGCACTCTGTGTTTTCAGACCTTGATAACAATTCAAGATATGAAGTATTGTTGCGAACATAATTTCCTGTTCTTAAACAATCCACAGAAATATCAAAGTTTTTACACTGATACTTTCCCCTGAACATACTTTTTTTCAAAATCTGTATTCCATAAATTGCCTATCTACAAAATTTGAACCTGGTTGTGACAGGCTTGTAGCATCATATGATATAATTTGTGTTATCTGAGTTTGATAAACAGGAAAACATTTCCTGCAAGTATTGTCGCATGTGCATTTTGTGTAATAGTATCATGGGAGAATATTCAACCAACTTTAACAATTTCTCTTCTCTGGACATTCATGCCAGTGAAATGTGATCAATTCAGTGTTTAAAGAAAGATTGAAATGTTGAAGGGAAATAGACAATGGCATAAGTATATGTTATAAAATCATAGAATGAAGTGGGTTGGATTCTTGGATTATTTTTTCAATTATGATCTTCTGGAATTTTAAATAGATTCATGAATTTTTATATGCCCACAAAGAACAAAATCTCATTTTAGTTGCTCACAGAAACGTAACTTATCCTCACAGATTTCATCAGAGCTTCATATTTCAACCAAGGTTATCAGCACTAGAATCTGTAGGACAGAATAGGAATGCCATGTGTTTTTTTAAAAACTGATTGGTTTTCTGCTGAGTTCACTAGATGTACAAAGAAATATGCCAAACATCTCTGTATTTTAACCACAAATTTGCATTTTATCATTGCCTCACTCCAGTTTGCTTATTTCTCTTTCCCTCTAGAGGCCAAATGACAATTTTCTCTTGTAAGTAAAACATACTTCTCATCAGAATCTTTTTAAAGCAATCAAAAGACAGTATTATAATGATAATTTAAAAATACCTGTTTTGGTTAGAGAATCTATGAACAGGATATATGTTGAATTATGAACCAAAATAAATAATGAAGAAAAATATATTTTAAAGATTCACTTGAATTTGACAGCAATTTTCTATCCAAGTCAACATATAGGACTCTTGTAGTGTTGTCAGTTCACACAATTTTTAAGCTTTAACATTTTAAAAGTGGATGTTCTGCTGTGAAGCTTGAAATTGGCCCATCTGCAAATCTTAGGCTGAAATATCCTTGTTTTGTTGAGAAGTGTCCACTGTGTGAGCAAATGCAAATTATACAATTTCTTCGGGGACACAAATCACCCAACCTAGAATAGATATGGTATCAGATGACTCAGTTTTAAACCAAAATAACCTAACAGTGAACATGTATAAATTCCTAAATGGAGAACATTTAGTATGTTAACATTGAAAGCAGGAGTGTTAACACTGGGTGCAGCACTTGCCACAAACAACATGGAAGACTGCTGCATAAAAGAGTTAAACTCTCAGGAATGATTGCTTCAGAAAAGTGTGTGTGATCAATCTCTTTTTCCTCTGCAAGCCAGAGTGAAGGGAAGAGGGAAGTCAACACAGGGCTATCTCTAGCCTAGTATAAAGACACCCATCACTCCTTCCTCTAAAAGGTCCATTACTAGAGCATGACAACAGCTAATGCACCTATACATTGGATGCTGTGTTATTAATGGCCCTGCTAATAGCTGGTGACAGCGAGAGAGTGAATTTCCACAGTTCACAGCCCTTTGTAAGACTTCTTCTGGAACATTTCTCTCCACTATCATCACCCAGACTCCCCCTCTGACCTCTTTATCAGTCAGTGAGTGGTACCAGAGGCTTAAGACATATAATAACAGCAGTATGCCATGTGTGTTCTGCAGAGCGGCACAATGTAGAAGAAAAAATGAGAAAAAAAGAATTGCTTTAAAAAATACAAGTTCCTGTTAACACTTCATGAGGTAATGATAATGCTATTTAGTTTCACCTTTTCTTTATGTGCTTACTAATACTAATTTTCGTATTTCATCTTCGAGTGAATCTTCATATTTATAGTTATGCAACCTGATCTAAAATTCACCATTGTCAGTGAAAGTGCTGCCATTGACTTCAGTGGACTTTGGATCAAGTCTGTATCTACCTTAGAGCTCTGTCTCCTTTGGCTCCTTCCTAGCCATGAAACCAGAGGCTGAATCTGGCTTATCTATATAGTGAAGGAATTTTAAAGTAACATTAAAAGAAAACACTATTCTGTTTGCTTCCACTTCTGCCTCCCTTTCAAGAGAAAGAGAAGTACCTTCTGATTTCAGTACATCTGCAATTAAAGGTAAAATCAACAGCTACAGGTTGCAGTTTATTTCAAACATTCTTTGTGCTCAGCAAACCTTAGAAAATGGAAGCATTTCGCTCCTTTTTGCTCCACAGACCAAGTACTTGAGTGAATCCCCATTTTTCGGTACAGATAACATTACATAGATGTTACTGAAGCACAGCACTGACTCTTGGACCGCACTTGGTATCTGCAGAAGCACCTGGAGTCTTCCAGGGCCTTCAAAGCCTTGCATTTGGACTTCTACAGAAATATACCTAAACATGGTGATGCTGCTGGTGGCTGTAACAGGAAGAGTGACTGTAAAAGACTGCTCCATGTGGGACAGCAGAGGCATCGGATCTCATTACTCTATCTCTTGAAACTGCCCAAGGTTCTTTGAGACACTTTGTTTACCATTTGCACTATTAATGTTACTGTACTTCCATGAAAATCCTAAATTGTAAGGTGGACGAAACCATCCTGAGTATCTCCTCTCTAAAAAGGGACAATACAAGAACAATATAAGTACTTCACTGTCAATTTCTAATAACTCAAACTTTGAGTTTGCATTTGGGCTGTTCAAAGAGGTTTAAAATACTTTTTTCTTTTTAATTTCAGGAGTACCAACAAGTCTGCATTTCATGGCAGCTTCTATAATTAAAAGATCAGTGAAACTATTTTCAAGACTGCTCTACAGTCAAAGTAACTTCAGTCTTTCTGTTAGTCTTTTTGGTGTTTTTCAGCCTGCTAGAAAAGCACTTGAATTAATCACCTAGGGTTTGTCCAATTTTAAAAATAAGTTCTTAAAGTAGTATTTTAGTTGGTTTGTTTTGTTAACATAAAATATGTATATAATCCTCAGCCAAACTCAGAAAAGCTCTTCAATTAGCATAATGTAAAACTCTGGTTTGTAGAATATTGCTGAGGGCTGGTCAAGTGGGAAAAATATATATACTTCCACCCACTCTTTGTTTTACTTTGCTTATTAATACCAATTGTACCTTTCAGCCTTATTAGGATCCTTGGGGAATTGAGGAAGTACCTTTTTCTTAGTTTTCTTTCCCAGAAGTCCCATCTCTAAAAGTGAGATCACTATATGATGAACTCTGTTATAGGCACATAGGAACTAGAAGCTGTGCTGGAAGCACTAAGGCTAATACTAACTGGCTCCCCAATAACATGTCATATCATTGAAGATGATTCTGATAGTTCAGCAGTTGGAAGATCCCTTGGATCCTCTCTGTCTTAGCATCTATTTCTGGCCACCTACTTTAATGAAATTTGGACGATCTTAATTTTCTCAGAGATTGCTAATCCTCTATCAAATTGATCCACAGATTCAAAGAAGATGGGGAAGGAGGAGTAGTGAGACACAACCAGACATATACAGGTCATGATAAATGTCTCATTTCTCAGAGAAATCTCAGAGAAAATCAGTTATCATACTATACTTAAAAAAAATCAGTTTCTGCAGATTTTGCATGGGTGAAGCCCAAGGTAAATGATGGTTTTCAGACACAACTTCTCAGCAGCTTCACAGGGAGATATAAGGAGCTACTCTGAGCCAGTCACTCCTTTGCCCAGAACTAGACCTTGCCAGGTGCTGCACATGCTGGCCCCACTCCAGCAAAGCACTTAAGCACATGCTTAACTTTCAACACATCAATTACTCATGGAGAAGTCAAGTCTGGAGAAGCTGCTGCTGCAGAGATAGCAGTGAAAAGGAAATGGGGAGGTGGTGACCTTATTGCCTCTTTTTCCCAATGGACCTGTCTGCAGATATCATTCAGGGCCTGGGGTAAAATGATGGCAGAGGCTAATAGGTCAATGACCTGCTACTCTGTCATTGGCCTAGCCCCAGCCTTTGCAAAAGAGAGAGGAAGGGAGAGGGGAAGAGTTTGCCAGATGTTATCACACTTGATAAGACTAAGCTTCACTTTCAGGAATTTTTCTTTCCTAGTTTACTATGAAAAAAGATGGCAATCCAGAGATCTGTGGTGGCAAAGAGGAAACAATCTTTTGTTCTTGCTCTGCCACTCACATCAGTGACAGGTTTCCTTTTTCCCTTAAGACATTCAAATTTCTGGCTCTGCATATGTCAGAATAAGTTTCCGAAGCAAATCACAAATGCATGGGGTACTTAGAGCTGTCACTGTGATGTCAGGAAAAAGCACTCCTCTTCCCAGGAAAAATACACCTCCTGGTCAATAACCTATTGTGATGTTGATGAAGATTTTGGCATTTATCTGGTTGGTTTGTTTTGTTTTGTTTTTTGTTTTAGCATGTGTTAGGGATTTTGTTGTTGTTTGCTTGTTTTTCACTTGGGGGATGAGATAAAGGAAAAGAGGAGAATTACAATGTGCTGCTGCATATGAGCCCTTCTCTGTTTCAAAAACCCTTTAAAATTGCTACTGAGAGGTAGACAACTATGCATAGCCACTAAAAACACACAAAAGTGACCCTAAAGTCACCTCTTCACAAAGCTGTACATCTAGTTGAATTTAAAGAAAAAGTAAAAAAGATATGTTCAAAAATAACATTCAGAAAAATTGAAACACAGGAAATTGAAAAATAAGATCCATTCCTTCAGATCTCCAGCAACATAAAAAATTTTTTCTTAATGTTTGGAGGAGTATCTTTAAAGAGTACTGCAACAAACAGGCATGCAGCCCAGATCCTCACTCTTCCAGAGAGACATCTGAAGGTCCCTTCACAAGACCAAAACAATAACGACATTCTCACCAGGAGTTTTTTCTCAACTGTTCTCACAGTTTGATTTTCATGTGAGCATTTTTTAATAATGGCAATATATATGGAGATAATTATTTTAAAGACTCCTTCTTTTCTTTGTGGGAGTTTAAGTGCACACAAAGAGAAATTATTTTCCAAGCAAACTGACTCCCTGATCTCTGTAAAATTACAACTTGCTTCCCAGTCTTCTTTAGGGCACCTGTAGCACCCCAGTCATGGGAAATTTCAAACAGAATGGAGCCAAAACAATGTTTTAGATGTGGAAAGAGTGAAAATAGTTGGAAAGGTATCTAAAATGCATATTGCAGGACAGGAAGAAG
Source organism: Brachypteracias leptosomus (assembly GCA_013401335.1). NCBI lineage: Eukaryota > Metazoa > Chordata > Aves > Coraciiformes > Brachypteraciidae > Brachypteracias > Brachypteracias leptosomus. The sequence continues at coordinate 43,926 of VYZX01031043.1, read as the reverse complement.
AAAAGGCTTTCTAATAAACATGCAGGGCACTTGTGCTCAGTGTGCTCTCTTACTGCTGTCCAATTCACTTTTGGTGAGTCATTTACTTTCAGTGTCTCTGGGTCCCTAGCTCTGCAGTGGGAATTACTATGATTCCTTTCTTCCATCTCTCATGCATATTTTGCAAGGCGGAATTTTTTTAGTGTGCAGGGAGGTACTACTGTGAAGCACCAAGCATGGAGAGGGGGCCTTTCTGAGGTGGAGTTCTGTGAAGTGGTTTTCTGGTGACATCACTTTAAGGACTCCTGCCTGTCGCATCTGCTTGCCCCTGCCTGTGTACTGCAATTCAGGGCCCTGTCAGTTGTTCCACCCTGAATTGTTCTGGAAGATGCTGAAAGCAGATCAGGAAACTTATCTAGTTAAAAATAAGTCTCCCCTTACCAACATCATTTCTCATTCAGGTTAATGTACTCATAAGCACAATGTGGTCTCATCAGCAGATCCCAGCACAAGTGAGTGGGCTGTGAGATGTAGCACAGGGGTGGGAACAAAGACATTGGGATTTCTTAAATTAGTTTAGCCAGAATTTCATTTCAATGAAGCCTGAGTAAAACTTTTTTAGGCTAGAGAAGCCTCAAATATGGTTATATGAGTCTGATGCAACACCATTATGAAACTTCACTCTTCTGCAGGATTTCTATTCAAGTACCACAGCAGCTCTTTGCAAATAATCAAGTGTCCCTACAACACACCTGGCAGGCAGATGCCGTATCCTCTTATCAGATGGGCAAAATGAGCTGCACAGTGATCACGACCGTCTTAGCCACTCAGCACAAGCCAATACAAGATGCAACAAGAAGCAGAAAGCCCCAATTGCTGGATTTGACATATAAACTACTGTGCTTCTCCTGGAAACCAGCAGCCACTGATAGAAACTGCCAATACAAAGATGCTTCAAGCAGCAATAAGAATGGGGTGAGGAGTGAAGATTAACAATGATATGACTTGCAGACGGCTTTCATTAAATTGAATTTTTAGTGGATTAAAGACACAATTTAGAGTCTACAGTAGAACTGCTTGAAATACTTTAATCTAATCTGGAAGAGGCTTTTTGACCAAATCAAACATTTTGCTGGTAATTTTTCAACTCGATTGAAATTTTCTGGGGGATTCTTGGTTTGAAACAAACAAAAAAGTCACTTCAAAACAGTCATGTTTGTTAGTTTTATCACTGAAGATGAAGTATATTTTATAGAAAATGTAAGTTTATACCTGTAAGAATAATTGTAATTTTTGCCAGCTCTTGCCAGCAGCAGCTTTGTCATGGATTATCATGAGTGACTGACTGGGCTACAAATACTGTAAAAAATGAATGTCTTTCCATGTAACAAAAAAATACTTATTCCAGTAATGAACCTAGTGTTGATTAACCTTTCCTGAAAGAAAGCTTCTTTCATGTTATATGTGGTGTTTATGTTCAACCTTTAAAAATTATCCCTCTTTTCACAGTAAAAATTATTATCTTTTGGCATTGTTTAGGCTCAGGGGTTTTGGGAGCAGGGGCTCAAAGTATAACTGCATTAAGCCAAATGTTACCATTTTGACATACAGCCATATCCTAACAAAACCCCATAAAGGCACGAATTACCTTGACTTACAATGCACAATTCAAATAAAATTACATAAATGCTTACACCTCTATTTCCTGCTATATTCTCAGCTGTTAACATAAATTTTCTAAAGCTTTACTTTTTGGGGACAAATCCAGATAGCTAATCTCATGGATAGACACTGAAACTATGACAGGTAAGTAAAAGTTTGCCTCCTTTGAATAGTCAAAAAAAGTAAAAGAATTGCTTACCAGGTTTTTGAGCCTATCTATGATTGCTTCAAAACTCAAAACAACTGAAACTTAAGCTGCACTTTCCTTCTAATTTTCAACTGTTCAAAATTAGCTGTGGACCTCAGGCTCCAGTACAAACAGAGAGCCAAAACCCACCTAGGCTGACTCTACAAAGGCCAGAAGGGATATCTATCCCTTCTGATTATGGTTCATAAAAAGAAAAATTGTTTATATGCATGGAAAATAATATTCATATTTTCATAAATAGTGAGAACAAGTGGTGAGAGAGGTTAAAGGAAGGGATGAAGCTTGAAATTCTAAACCAAAGGAACAAAAAACAAAGCCAACACCCCCCCCACACACACATCCCCTGCAAAAGATTCAGATGTCCCATCAGACCAAAACCAAATGCTTTCAAAATCTGCAAAAACTTTCTGGTGTGAAATAATTTCAAGTTTCAATGAGAGTGTGGTTAGCAATAAGCTATAAATCATTGCACATAGAGGTTTCAAACTGGCAAGTGGCAAACACATGAAGGCTGTTTCTCCATACTTTTGATTTATTTGAATGCAATTTTTTGAAGTTGTTCATAAGGAAACAAGATTTATATAATATCACTGTATTCTCAGCCTTTTCAACCTCTCAGATCCCTGTTGACTACCTCAGCCCACTCTGACAGAGAGCTAGAGGCTTGGAGAGATTGTGGTCCTAAATGCCCTGTGAATGTCACTACCCAGATACTGGAGAGAAGCTCAAATGGAGGCACAGAAGAGCTCTGGTTGGAGATCAACTGCATCACCTGACATCAGAGACACTATGGAGGAGAGACCTGTGGTGCATGTACTGACAGCAGGGAAATTTCTGACCAGAGCTCCCAGTTTAGCAGATATGGGGTGTTTCAGCTGCAGAATTGAGGCCAGAGGGAGTCTTCTGATCACTGAACAGATTCAGTATGTTATAATTGGAGATATTTGGGGAAAGAATCTCTGCTCACTCCCAGCTCTCCTTTTGTATTGTTTTGTTTTGTTGTTTTTTTTTGCTTTACTCTCCTTTAGCTTCACCTTGAGAGAAAAGTTAAAGAACAGGAGTTGAGCAAATGAGCCTGTGTACACAGGAATTTGGGCAGCCAGATGTTTTTTTAATAGCTGCTGTATTGCTTTCTCCTCCACCTTTCCAGAAATTCTTTATTCCATAGTGTTTCCACTCATGAAGTTAAAAATTAACCATATTTCCTGTGTCTGCAGCAGTCACTACTCTGATAGTATCATGTAAGCCCCTAGTGAGGCTGAACCTCTCCCCAAGATTCACTGATTCCTCCTGGGGACAAGAAGGCTCCTGGCAAAATGTTCTTCATCATCTTCCCCTCTTAATCTCCTGTGATAACATTTCAGTCACAGGCAGGAAAAGACTTGTCTTCCAGCACCGGATCCATACCTGATAGTGGCAGGAATAGAGAAAGGTGAATGCATGAAGGGAAGTAATTATTTGCATTATATGAGCCTCTGAGGACTCTTCCATAAGGGCCCATGAAAGTCAGAGTTCTGCCATAAAACTTGGTGAATCGATTTTCAGATACAATCTGTACATCTACATCACCGACACTCTAGTTTAAAGCTTTGCGTTGCCACCTGATGTACGGTGCAGACAGGACAGCATTAAGCACTGGCTAGCCATCTGAGAGTTTAACAGCTTCTTAGCAGGTTTTAAAAATTTTATACTGATTCAGGTTCAACCTACAGCCAGTGATATGCCTCCCGACTCCAGCTGGTCAGGAGTCAGGAGCTCCCTGAAATCTCACTGCCACATGCTATGGGTGTGATTATATGGTCAGGAGTGACTTGGAAGTGCTGGTAGTCATGAGCAGGCATGGCAAACCCCAGGAGCCTGAACCTTGCTTCAACCCAGAGACACCTTAAGAAACTGCTCAGAAATGCTCTTTATCGTTTTGGAGTGATAATTAGCTCCACAGAGAAACAAGGATGACTGTGTATACTAACGCAGAATTAAATATAGGCAAAGAAACAGGCAAGAGAGAAGGGATACTCCCCAGAGGCATTCAACTGTAGCTCTGTATTGGGAGACAGGAAATAAAATGGCCAGATGAGATTGATGTTGGAGAATGAATGTGATTTGTATTTTATTAATAAAAGAGGTCTCCCCACAAAGGAAATTCCCATCTTGGCCTAGTGATGTAGCACTAAGTGGTAATTGATACATGAAACGCCAAAGCTCATAGATCTCTAGTTACACTGGAGTAGACACTCTCTGGGGCTTGTAATTACAGGGAGTTGGCAGACATACAGGTTTCATCTTTGCGAGAGAAAAGGACTTTCTGCTCCCCTGCCGACTGGGATGACTAAGCTCAGTGCCAAGTTGGACATACCTTCCAGAGCATTTGCAAAGCAGTGTTCAATTCTACCTCAGATTCTTTCAATCTCCAGGTTTCTGAAAATGAACTAATAAAATATTTTTAATGGCACCTGTAGCAGTGAGGCACCTCAGAAAGAAAAGCCAAGTCCTGCCTCCCAATCAGAGGAAGGCACAGACGAGAAAAAGCAATAGCTCAGAGCCACGTAGGAGAGAAACAGGAAAAGTTTTGTAATAGCTGGGGCACAAACGATGGCTGAAGGACGGCTGATATTTCTGGCTGCTGCCCTGACTGTGAGTGTGGGTTTGCTCTCTGAAGCTGTCCTAATGGTGTGGATTAGGCACTGATGTACAGAACCATGGGACAAGCATCGTTTCTTAGGCACTCAGCTGAGGGCAAGCTGCCCATGCTGACAGGGGACATCTGTATAATCCACATCTGTTGTAATAACACCTGGAAAGACAGAACTCTGTTGCTCCTTTCAGATTCTCTCTGCACATTTTCCTTCTGATTTGTAGTACTGAAATCAACATCAAGTCTGGTCTTGGTGATCCATGCTGACTGTCAAGGTGGCAGATGATCAGTTATCTGATATTTAGTTTGACATCTCCACATAAAATATGTAAAACCTGTGGGCAAAAGAGCAGTACTAATACTTTTGGCCAAATTCTGCTCTCTGTTATACCAGAGGAATGCAGCTGAAGTCAATATGATTTATAGGAATTAAGGACAGCAAATGGTTTGGTTTTTCTTTGAGATGACATTTAGATTCTAGTTGTAGCTAGTAGGGCTGGCCACAGACAAATCTCAAAGAAAAGTAACACTGTTGTTTGTTTTTCTTCCCTAACTCCAATGTCAGTCCCAGTCCAACAAAGCACCCTATTATATTTGCTTAGGCACTGAATTTGATAGCCTAACTTATTTTTACTTTTATCCCATATTTCTGTAAAAATGTTTTTTAAAAAAATCTGTTAATGCCAAATTCTCAAATACTCTTTTTCACAGGCATAGTGTACTCTAGGAAGAGCTTGCAAGTATAGCTATACTGGAATTTTTATATCAATAAACCCCCGAGGGGTGGTGCAGCTCCTGGCAGAGCACTGCTTCCAGGGATGAAATAACACATCCTGGCAACATGAGTAGTTTTTGCCAAGAGAGCTGCAAGGCATTTTTTTGCTGAGACAGAATACCAGTAAAAACTTCTCCTGAGAAACCATGCAGGGAGTCCATGTTAGTGAGCTGCTTGGGATGCTTACCTGGCATGCAGGAGACAAAGGTGTGTGTCCCTGCTCTGCTCAAATCAGCTGCATCGAATCTGAGTCCCTCTCCTAGTGAAACGTTTTCCCTGCCCTGGGCCTGCTGCAGAAAGATACCTCCATCCCTCTCCTTGTCTGTCAGAGCTGCTCCAGGACAGTTCGATGAGCTGGTGTTTAGGATGGGAAGCAAGAGCTGGGCATCAGTCAGGCCACACAGAGTCTTGAAGAGGGATCTCCTGTACCTCTGGAGAGCTCAAACACCAGCCTTTTGTCTAGCCACAGGGGCAGAGCTTTGTCTGATTTTCAGCAGGAGCACTTGTTGAGTCTCAATAAATCTTTCCCTACAAGGATTTTGTTGCAGCTGATATACCTCTGTGAAGAGCATTGCTTTTTAAAAGTTGCTGTTTTCTGACACAAACACATGCATAATTGTATCGCACTGAAGAATTTCTGATCAGCTCTTCTTGTGAGCTCAGGAAAGGCCAAATGACCTAAGGGTTACAAGGTGCCAGTTACAGATAGTGTTTCACATTCTTTCTTAGAAAAATAGTTATGAAACTACTGGATTTTCTTCCCCTACTTTTTTCTGTATCTCTTCCAATGCAAAATACCTTGTTCTCCCTGTGGAAGGCAATAATTTACTAAATATTTAGTGTAATTCATATCTCTGTCTCCCAAGTGGGCTAGTGTTTACACTTCAAAAGCAAGAATCTTTCTTCTCATGCCATAGTCACTCCATAGAAATAAATACAAACCACAGAACCTGCAAAAATCTTTGCTGAGGCACAAAATTTTAAACACCTTATGGATTAATGTTTATGGAGTCTGTCAGAGATTTAAAACCACAATGAGAAAGAAAGATTTTTTTCAGCTCTGGGAAATGAACTTTTTGTCTAACATCAACCCCATGCGAAAAAGCCTTGGCAGGTTGTTTGTCTAAGCAGACAGGTCCTTATTCAATTATTCACAATGTCTTTCCACTTAGTTCTTGCTATAAATTTGTCTCCTTGCCACCCTCTTTACACTGTATCTTGGTGTGCCTCTGAGACATGCAGAGCCAGCAACTCACCACAAACTCAGCCTAAGGGGAAATGCTAGCAACAAAGACCAGCCTGCCAAAACCCATAAAACTTGCTGCTTTTTACCTCACTTTAAAACAAAAAAATAATATTCTCTTTTCTCTAAAGTGGTAAAGCAACACATGTCTAAATGAGTTCTTGACATTACACTACAGGACTTTTTAAGGATTTTGAAGAAACCTTGGCACTTACCAACACGTTCTCCAAAATGTATGATTGCTAATTAGTTTAGTAGTCGGCAAAAGTGAAAAAAAAATGGTATCACAAGGTGTCACCAGTGGCTTTTGGTAAGGCAGTGGGAAGTCCATGAAAATCACAGCCTCTGAAATACTGAATAAATCCAAAAGGAAAGAGCTGATTAAGAGCAGTAGGTAGTCATGTTCACCGCTGTGATAACCTGCTGTTTCACTGCTGCCACCGTAACAATAAGAGTGTACCTGTACTTACCAGCTGGGTAAAATCAGCTAATGAAAATCATAAACACAAAGAGAAATGTGCATTTTCCCCAAACTGTAGTAATTTTTTCTTGAAGGTTTGACTGAGCTTCTTGCATTATTTGTCAATTTTTTCCTCTTTTTGAAGGGAGCTTGGTAAGAAAAGACTCTCAATGGACTAGAAGCCACTGTTGCCCATTGCAAAGCAGAATTTGCCTAAGTCAAGCATAGCAATTTTTGCACAGACCACAGCATATTGATAATGTCACTTTCCCACCAGAAGTGCCTGCTCCTCTGCCTACCCTCAGAAACACTTGAAAACTGTCTGAGGGCATCTGCTGCAGACCTGCACCCCCATAAGATGTGTTGAGCAGCTGTTCCAGCTCTCCCTCAATTGTAGGATTCTCCCCACCCTCTTGCTCACATTTTCAGTATTTCACCACTGCAGATGAGGCTGTTGTTTGTTGTCATGAGTTGTTTTTCCACCTGGCACAGAAGATTTGTTCTGGCTTTCCTTGGACAGACATTGAGGGCAGAAAGGAGAACATACTTTTCTTCCTTATGTGCCCCTTATAAGCAGGGGGTAGAAAGGAATGAGATAAGAGGTGACATTGACAGCTAGTCTATGCCTGATTGCTTTCTACTTCCTAATTTCTTAAAAGGCACTAATCTCCATGCAAGGTGCCACGGTAACCATCCTGGAGACCAAAGTCCTCTGTTTATGTACAAGGCAGGACTGGTGTGGGAAGGGACAAGGGTGGCTATCCAGCACACTTAGGCAGCTACACCTCTATTCTGTCCTGGGTTGATCTCTGTTGGAGGTGACAGTATGGCTCTGGCATCAGGCCCATTTAGGCTTTGGCATTTGAGCTGAGATTGCTCAGTGTGATGCGGGCTTTGCAAACACCTTGTGCCCACAGAAGACTGGCAGGGCCACCTGACAGGGCTGAGGAAGAGGCATGAGAACGTAATGGGTTTTGGATTAATACAGGTTTACAAGTCTGAAATAGCAAGCTGGTACACAATACAAATATCATTGCTGGGGACTGGAAATAAGAAATATTCATGCACTTCACCTAGCTTTTTATTTCACATTTAGGACTGCATGAAATTTCCACTGCTAAAATACCACACTTTTCCTGTGAAAGCATTTCCATTTAACTTCGCAACAGACCTCTTCCTGTTCTTCTGAGAAACAGTGGATATGGGATGCTGAAGTAGCACATCTGTAACAGCTGCCCAGGATCTTCCCAATAAAAAGACTTCCAATGTCTTTACATTCAAACTGTTTCCTCCTTTGATTATTTGCAAGTATAAAGAACTTCCTCTGGAAGATGATGTGCAATAAAGCAAACAGGTAGTGATAGCAAAATAAGTTTGGTCAAGGGAAAGGAATAATAATAACATGGGATAAGCACAGTCTACTTGTGTGTCCAGCAATTTCAAAGCTATTTTATGATTTACATGTTCTGGTGTTATTTTGTGTTCTGATTTTCTACTTCAGCTACTCCAATGGCTCTCAGAAAAGGATTTTACAGCCAGTATTTCACTTCATATAACAGCTGTTTTCCTGTATGATTTTCATGGTTGGTGTAAATCTAGTTACAAGCATTGGAGATGAATTTATCCCTCCCTAGGCACAGCTCCTCCTGCTGACATTCTCCACAGTATGGTTTGTTTCCAAGGCTCTGAAAATCATGCAGAATCCCATAGTTGTTTCCAGACAATCAGGCAGCAGACTGAGTTTGTCAGCAACATTTCCAAAAGGCTATTTTTTTCCTCTTCTTCCCTCTATTGGTGCTTATACCCTTCTTGCCACCCCAGGTGCTTCTTTAACTCAGGAGCCAGCCAGATTTTCAGGGTTTGGTCCTGATCCCAACCACATCATCGCAAGTTCTACACTTGGACGAACAAGGAGTGCATCTGGCCACAGAGCCATGGCAATCCAGGAGGGTGGTTTAATGCAAGGTGAGTGAGTCAGAAGCAACACCTCTCAATGCATTGCAACAAGCAGCCTTCTGAGAAGTCTAAAGAGCATGCTGGTGTTGGGTGATGAGGAGAGAGTCGCAGAACTGTGTCTCTGGCAGATGGGAAAGGTACTAGCACTGCTCTCACCTAACAAGACACAGAGCAGGGGTTTTTTTTGCTATTGTTGTTGCCCTGAAGGATTAAGTCCTCTTCATACTGACTGCTCACTAAAGAGTGATAAAACTCCACACAGTAAGCTCTAATCATGAAAAATGCAACATGCTGAAACAAGAAAGTCTAACTGAAGGATGATGCTTTTCAGAGCTATCTGGTTTTCCCAAAGACAACCATGCACACACAGGCCTGTTACTTCACAATTTTGACCTGCCTTCTACACTCTGTCCTTTTTCTAAAAGGCAAGTTTGATTACTTTATTTTTAATGATCAAATAATGTGTGGGCCTTGGTGTTTTGGGATGAGGTTTTGGCTCACCTGTGTGGCTCTCAAAAAACAGGATCTCTGCCCCTGTTTCCCATAGTTACTTTTAAAAATTCTACCTCATGTTTCACATGGTACAGAGCACAGCTCAATCATAGCTGCTTGCTCATAGCTGTGTTAAAAACCCCTGTATGTTAAAGAAGTTTACAAAGAACATTTTCTTCTTTAAAAAACATTAAATGAATGAATCACTTTTTATTTTTGTTTAAGAAGTCCCACAAACTCCTACTTATCTCTTGGATTCAGTCTTCCCTACTGCTCACAGCAACACAAAGAAGTCAGCGGAGAGTTTTATTATTCCTTTAAATGAAACATATGGTATATATGGGATATCACCCATATATAGTTTAATGATACCACAAACACAGTAGGGTTGGAGTCTCAGGTCGCTGTTTGTGAGTTTTTAATTCGTATTCATATTCAAGTCAGGAGATTTGCCATTGATGTCAGTTGGTTTTGATTTAATACCTTTTTTTATAAGTAGCTAAGTGATAATGCTTTTCAACTAAAACCACTAATTACTTCTATTTTGTTATTATTTGCCACAGGCCCAACCAGTCTCTGTCTCCAACCAGGACTTTGTGATGCTTAGTAATGTAGAAACCTAGGAGAGAAAGGTAGGCCCTAGTCACACAGCATAGAAATAACGATTCTGTACTTGTTTGCACATCTGCAAATGCCTGTATATTCTCCAAGTATCACAAGAACTGCTTAACTCTTAATGTTATTTCCCATTATTTTTCCAAATCTTAGAAGTTAATCAAGTGTTTGGTATACCACAAGCAAGGCTGCAGAATGTATTTGCTGCTTGAGAAGCAAGTGAGAGCACAGTATCTGCTCAGTAATTCTTTGAAGGAGAGTAGCAGGAATCCATAAGAGAAAAAAAAATCTCTTTCTAAGAATTCCATTATCCTCTGGCAAACACCATCTGATCCTGCTACGAGAAGCAGACCTCCTGAATACTTACATACCCCAGTTAACTAACACGGCTTGGATCTAGCGGACCATCCCTGTAGTAATGCATTGAAACCTAAGAGGTTTTACTTGCTGTAGCCTTGACAGTTAAGAGATAATTCTTCCTTTCTCACAGAATTTCCAAGATCCTTATTGGAACAATCTTGTTGAATTTAATACAGGATGGTCAACCACCCACAGGATTTTAAAGCAGCCTGCACAAGCAGAGAGATAATTCCCCTTTGCTCATAGTCCTCCCCCAGCTATAACAAGGAAAAACATTTCTTTCTCTTTTTATATCCCTTATCTAATCTGACTGGAAGTTCTTGGAAGCAGGTAGGTTTCTTGCCACCATGGTGGTGTCTGGAAACAGCCTGTTAAAACCACTCTGTCTTTTACATTATAAACCACTATTTTCAGTTGCTTAAACCTTGCCAGGTTTTTATCATTTGATCTCACATTTTCCTTTAAAAACATTTACTTTAGGCTGAATTATCTTCTGGGATGGGGGGCAAAGAAAGAGAAGAAGAAATCTTAAGCAGCAGAGTCAAGTCTCTTTTGAGAAAAAACACTGGGGAAATGACAGTAGACAAAATAATAGTGTATATTTTGGCAAGGCATCTTTATTTTAAAACCATAATGTCACCAGTTTCTGGACTCTAGACTTTCCCTTTTGCAGAGTTCTGACCTTTTGGCTATTGCCAACTCTGTGGAAATCCACTCAAATTTGGCTAAATTACAAACTCTCAAAAACCTGCAGTTTGTTTTTATTAGATAAATTTCTCATCTGTTCTGAGCACAGGTTTTTTCCTGCAGTGTCAATTCCAAACTGCTGTGCTATTTAATAGGTCCTGACCGCTTATTTAAACTGAGAGCAAAGAGGCTGTGAATCGCCTGGGCTCAGCTGCATGCAGGCAGGGCACAGGAGGGGCACTGAGCTGAAGTCAAGGGGGCTATGGGTCTAGCAAGCTATCAAGAGTGTGACAGAAGGGAAAGCAAGCATGGGGCTATAAGGCTGCTTGATGATGAAGGGGACCTGGACCTAACTAGGAGATAGACTAGGACAGACTGGCAGATGAAGAGAGGACTGTGATTCTGTGATTCTGGAGAGGTGAGACTGACTGCATTGACAAGACAATGGGAAAGAGAAGTTTAAGGAATGTAAAACGGGACTAGGTATATTTGGAGAATAACTTTGAAGCATGAAAGAGGCTGGAGTCAATGGAAGGAGTCAAAAACTCCTTTTGGCTCTGACAGAAACATCAACATTGCCAAGTTGCCCCATCTTCCACCTGAGGAAACAGCTGTGAAGCCCATGCTGGTAAAATGTCCTGTGCTGTCTACTGCAGCAAATGTCAATCTGCTGTCTCTGTGTGAGATGCTGCTAGCCTGAGACTGATGGAAATCTGTGTGGTACAGTGAAGAGTCTCAAACATGCTTTGCCCTGGGCAATTCTTTTCTTTTTGCTATTTAAAAAGCCCATGAGATGTCTCTCATGAAGAAAGGCTGAGGGACTTGGGGCTTTTTAGCCTGGAGAAAAGAAGACTGAGGGGGGATCTTAATGCTTACAAACACTTAAAGGGTGGGTGTCAGGAGGAGGGGGCCAGTCTTTTCTTCAGTGGTGCCCAGTGACAGGACAAGAGGTAACAGGCACAAACTTAAACATAGAAAGTTCCATCTAAACATGAGGAGGAACTTCTTTCCTTTGAACTTGACAGAGCACTGGAACAGGCTGTCCAGAGAGGTAGTGGAGTCTCTGTCTCTGGAGACATTCAAAACCTGCCTGTATGCCATCCTGTACAACCTGCTCTGTGTGAACCTGCTCTGGCAGGGTGGCTGGACTAGATGATCTCCAGAGGTCTGTTCCAACCCCTGTCATTCTGTGATTCTGTGAGATAATATAGGCAACTCACACACATGCATGTACATATTTTGTGTCGATAATTGAGTTGTTTAAAACCAAACTTTTTCAAAAGAGCTTTCTAAATTCTTGCAACTCTGGGTACTCAGCTGACATCTGGAGAAGCTATGTCTACTTGGTTGCATGCCTTGAACATCGTGGGGATCTAGAAAAGCCAGCCGTAGGTGTCTCAAGTTGAGTGCCCAAGTCTGTCTGTAATTAGTATCTACTCCTCTCTGCCTTGGCTCACCGTGCATGTGCTGCTGCTCTGGCGAGAGCGCTCCATCCCGAGCACCGGCTGACGCCGTGTGTCACTGCCAGGGTGTGACAAGCCTGCAAGGTCTGATCTGGACGCTTGGCGTAATTGTCACTTCTTGTACTGGGAACATGCCGCTTTGCAGCCCCCCTAAAGCCCTTTCCCTCTGGGGTCCTCTCCCACAAATGCGCACACCCTAAGAATAAAGCAAGCCCTGATAGCTCCGGACTCCCTGGTAGCACCGCTGAGCTGTGGGGATCTCTGCAGGCTGGCAGCCCACCGCGGGTCTCAGGGGAGGAGAGGGAGTTTCCTCCATTGACAAAAATTGTAGTAAAAAGAATTCTTTCAGGCAGCCGAGGGAGGAGATCCTCTGGGGGTTCACAGCAGGGAAATAATAAAATACCACTCTTTGGCTCCTAAGAGATAAGCGAGAAAAGGGCAAAACTGCCGGAAGGAAGGTGTCACCTGGCATGTGCTGCACGCGTAGCTGCAGCCCCGCCGCGACCTGCATCTCCCAGGGGCACACTGCACCGCCCTGGGCAAGCAGTGCCCGCTCCTCTCCGTGCCCGAGGGCCTGGCCACCCCCAGCGACTCCCGGCTGCGGGTCCGGGCTCCACAGGGCGCTTGCTGCTGCCCGGCTTTCGCCCTCGCCAGAAGCCCGGCTGCCCCGGCCCTGGCTCCCCGCCCCGCGCCGTGCCCGGCGGGATGCACCGGGCGGGCGGCGGAGGCAAGGTGGTTGCGCACCGGGATGGGGCCGGGGCGCACCGGGATGGGGGTCGGGGCCCCTCTCACCACCCCCGGCAAGGCCCGCCCGTGTTTGTACGTGTTGATTCAGCAGGAGGCGGGGGGAAAGGAGCCCTGTGGGGTGAGCAAGCCGACGTCCCCCCCGGGAGCACCGGGGAGGGTTAATCGGCGAGGATCTGTGGGTCTGGGAGGAGAAAGCGGAGGCCGGGCTGGGGAGGGGGGAGGATAAGAGGAAAAGGGGAAGAGCGGCTCGGTGAGGTCGCACATTGCCAGTCTCTGCAGCCGTGGCAGTGCCTTCCCGCGGCCCTCCGGACACCGGAGGGGTGGTGTGGGAGGGTCCTCGCTTCCCGTCCTAATCTTTCCCTCCCGCTTCCCCAGCTACAGACGAGACGACTTCTGGGGGGAAAGAAAGCGACCTCCAGGGCCAGTCAGCAGCCTACCCGCGGCGGAGGGAGGGGCGGCGCCCCGGGGGAAGCGGCGGGGTCCGGCGGATCCCCCCGGCAGTGCCTGCGCGGCGGGAGGGCGCCGGGAGGGGAGAGGCTGGAGAGCATCTCCTAACCGGGGCTGACTCTCCAGGAGAGAGGGAGGGACGCGGAGAGAGGGAGAAACTGCCCCCTCGCTCCTATACTTCCAAATTGGAAGGGGTGGGTCGGGGAAAAAGAAAATAGAGGACCTAAGCTGAGACCTCCCAGCGGGAGCGATTGCAAACGAGCCAAAGCAGGCGTCGGAGGGGGGAGCGACATCCCAAGGAGAGTCCCCCTCCTTCGCTTTCCGGAGCCGCTGCGTGCCCGCTGCCGCTGCCTCAGAATGTGGGTGCCGCTGCTGCTGCTGCTGCCGGAGCTGCTCCCCGTCGTGCCGGCCCAGAAGCTCTCCGCCCTCACGGTAAGGCTGCCTGGGCGCCGGGCACCCCGCGGGTCGGTGCCTTGGGGCGCACCTGAGCGGGCTGATGCGCTCCCCTGGGCTCGGCTCCGGGCAAAGGGCTGCTCCCCGCTTTGGGCGGAGGCTGGAGCCCCCAGCCGAGGTGGGGGGCTCCGCCGCGGCGTGTCCGGCAACGCGGGGCGCAGCCGGCACCGCCGCCCTCCGCGTTTCTGCTGGGGAGAGCACGGCCCCGGTAGCTAAGTGGTTTACTGTGGGTGTCCGTAGAGCTTCGGGTCAACGCAAGTGTCTGTGTTCACGCTTTTATTTTCCCGGAGAGGAATAATGATGCAGTGAGGTCTGCTTTTGGACCGTCTTGGGTTGACCGATTTTACTTTATTTTTAATTATAAAGCGACGTGAAACAAGCCTCTTTGGCTATTCCGAGCTCCGTGATGCTAAACATGGAACTCTGCGTGGAGATGGGTGAGCCAATTCATTAGGCTTGCTAAATAAGCCATAACCACTTCTCCAGCCAAGGCCTGACGTTTGCAGCTAATAGCTCAGTTCAGTCTTCTTGTAGAGCTTGTAGTGTTTGCAAAGCTATAATTAATGCAATCTGTAGAAATAAAAACATTTTCCTTAAATGTGTTTTTAAACAAGTGCTTGAGTAAACATAACGGGCAGCGAGTACCCCTTTCAAGCTGTTTTTAAGTGTTTTGGTGAGGGCTGTGCCCTTTAGAGTTTATTATGCCAAAGTAACAGGCTGTTGCGAGGTGAACTAGACCCTATTTTCTTCTCAGTCTTTCAGAGAATTTCTGTAAAATACTGAGAGATGAGGTTTTCCCCTTTATTTTCTTTCTTTTTTTTTTTTTTCTTCTTGGTAAAGTGGGATAGGGACAGCTCAAGGAGAAACGGTGGTGGGGGATGGCTGAGCTGTTCATACCTGAAATTCTTCAGAAAAAGTTCTGTCTTCTTGTCTAGTTTTTTTTTTTTTTTTTGTTTTTTTTTTTTTTTTTTTTTTTTGGAAATGATTTGTGGATTAGAAGCTGCTAATTGAAAACCTGAAAGGAATGACTTTGCTCCATGAATTTTATAGTGTATGTCATTTGAAAGAGTGAGACAGATAAAGTCAAGTGGTTCTCATCTTCTTAACCTTATTTGAAGCACCCTTAAACTGTCAGGTGATATATACTATTCTAATTAACAGATTAACAATTAGCAATTTAGTTCCAAGTTCACTTTTACAAATGTGTAAACAGAATTTACAAGAGATTACATATTCCATTATTTCTCCCATATATTAAAAAAGTTCTAAATATTAACATGGAAGTAAATTGGAAATGCTACCAAAAGTTTATTTGTCCAAATGTAAAGTAAGAGTGGTTGTGACTGTTATATCATCTTTAAATGATACATGACTCAAATGATGCAAAAGCCTTTTAATATAGATATATATAAATCACTGCTCAATGTAACTGTCATTTAGTGAGTGGTTGTCAGCCTGACAAAAGGGAAGAAAAATCTGACCAAGGGCACTTGGGCAAACTCTTTAAAAGTTAAATTACGTAGATTCATGCAGATATATCTGACTTCATTATTAGCTGAGAGATGTCCCTCTGTTCCCTCTTTCACCAATCCAGAGTGTGTATTGTTCATTTCCACACTTACAGTAGTTTGCATCTTTATGAACCATGATGGGAAAAGTAAATCCTGGTGGAATCACCATCCTCTGCTAGCAAAACAGTAATGACTTTGCAGACTTTAAGCTTTCAGACTGAATTAAACCTGAACATTGGGGTAGCTAGCTAGCCTTGTTAGTAGAGGACTGTAGGTGGTGAGCCCATGCTAGTTTTTCCACTGCCTGTGCTCTTCTTACAGAGATGGGTAGCCCATATGAATACTAGACTACGTTAGAAATCCCATAGGAATTAAACAACATACACACTTTTGCATACACAAGACTAAACTTTGAATGAGGCAGGTTTATTTCTATTTGTGTACTTCCCTATTTAAACAACAACAAAAAGCAAGGCTATTACAGTAACAAATACTACAGCACTAAATCATTCTTTACTTCTGTAGTCATTTTGCTTATAGCTCACGGATTGCAGAACCCCTTCCCACATGTGTCTTTCTCAAATATTTGTGGATAATATCTGCATAATTACAAGGAAAGACAAACCCAGGTTGTGTAGAAAGACCAATGAAATGTATGAATTTCTTCACCTACTGTGCCAGTGTGTGATGACAGAGAATTACCATTCTTTTCTACACATCAGATGAAGATTTTCTCTTTATTTGTGGTTGGAAGAATAACAAAGGAAGACTGATATTTTCATAAATAACCAGAGTCCACAGGGACAGACCATGTTTCATGGTGGACCTGAGTTCCATGTAACTGTGGGATGATTATGGGGAGGCTATGCACACCCCTCATGATATCACACTGTCACGAGTATATGCAGTTTGACAGGTGATGGTAATATCAGGAGCACAGTTTCCTTAACTGCAGTGGTAAACCTGCCATAAGATGAACCTTAGCAACAATGTAATAATAAAATTAAAGTTCCCTCTAGCAAAAGGAACTCTAAAGTTAAGGTCATTTTCCAAAACATGGCTACATGGGTCAGAGTTTTTTTCCTTGCCTAAGTGTTGAAGAGCTCTGGCTTCTAAGTGACAAACTGGATGATGGCCAGGCAGGGAGGGGGCTATCAGCATCTGTCTTTATGTTTTTCATCTGTCTAAACAGATTTCTGGGCTGTTTTAACTTTATTTCCTCACTAGCTCCAGAAGGAGAATAAGTATTACTTTTAGAGAAGACTTTCGTTAGTTTACAGAGCTGTACCTCCATTTAATTGAGAGTAATATTTTTGCATTTCTGTTGGCAGAAATACCGACAACATCCACTTATGTCTATAGTTCAGGTGAATATGTGATATTCAAATGTTGGAAGATTTGCAGTAGTCCAATAGCAAGAAATTACAGAGTTTCCCACAAATAACACCTTCAGGAGATTTCTGATTTCCTAACAGTCTTTTGTAACTGCAAGTCTGCAGGGACTGATGAGCATTGATAATAACCATCAGGACAATTTCTGGCAAGTGGATGCATCAGAGCAGTCACCAGGCAGCTGAGATGCATCAGACAGTGTAGACTCTGGTCCTCATAGCTGTATCTAAAGCAAGTGTATGAGTATTGTAATATGTCCTCTGCCCAAACTGTGTACCCAGCCAGCACTCACTTGTGTCCCTGTCTGTGTGCCAGGGTAGAAGAGGAATATGAGGGGTGGAACTGATGCGCACTTGAGTCTTTTTTGGGGAGCCAGCATGTGCACCAGAGTCCAATAATTTCAATGTTTGTGTGGGTTCACTGGCTTAGAGATAGCCCAAAGCCACTCTGAATTTGTACCAATCTTGGCCTCTTGTCACCAAAAAATAGTCTTTGCTAAAGTTGCTCCTTGACTCTCATCTCCTGAGTAAGAGCCTATTGCAATAGTAGACAAAGTGAGAGGAAACAATATTCCAGTTCTGAATTGCTAACTAAGCCACAGGGATGCATGGAGGAGGAGAGCATTGTATACTGTTATTTCAAATAAACAAACATTGGCAACAGAACAACATCTTTCATTCTGGGAAGGTAGGCTGAGCGCTGTCTCATAAGAAACTATGAGATCTGGAGGTTCTGTAGCCAATTTGGCTGCTCCTGGTTTTTCCTCCCCTTGTGTCAAATACTGATGTGGAACATTCTTACGTTCCAGAAAATATCTTAAGTAGCCTTGTCCTTTTACTTTGTTTACAGAAAAGCAGGTAATAGTCTGTAATTCCTGTAACAAGTTGTTGGAATATTTTTGCAACACTATATTTTCATTCTGCTCTGTGAGATGCACCCATTCTTTCTGAAGGTATGAAACCAGTGAGAGCTGAGCCTCATTGGCACATTGTATTAGAGGAAATGTCATATTTTGAGGATATAGGTACTTTTGTTTTGAAGGAAGCTCATTTTGTTCCTTGAATAAGTAAGTTTATGATCACAGCACTTAGCACCACACTTATTTTGGCATTGTTTATGCTGTATTTTTTGAACCATCAGCTTAGCTTTTATCTCGGTTGCAGTGCTCTGTGTGTGCATGTACTTGTACAAACAATAGGACACAAGTGTTTCTTATTTTAAAATCTTGATGACTTCTAACATACCACAAACTACTTAATTTTATTCTTTCAAAGCCTTGCTGAACCATGTGTCCTTCCCAATACAATATTGATCTTAGATCATACAAAGGAAGAAAGTTTGTTTGAAAGTGCTTCTTGAAATGAACACCTCTGCCAGTTAAAAGTTCCTTTCATCAGAGGCTGAGTATTTCAGGGAACAGTTGTTTTTTTTTCTCCCTTGGCACATGCTTTGTGAGTATTCAATAGCATTTAATGCGCTGGATAGCTTCCATAACACTCACCAATATAAGATGGACCACTAAGGTAGTTCAGTAAAGGGAAGCTAAATGCAATCACAGCTTTCCAAGTTAAGGACCCATTTGGATGGCGCCTGCAAACCCAAACATTTGGAAAAGTTACTCTAATTGTGACTGAAAAACCAAGACCATAAATAAAACTGTAAGTGGCTCCAGATCCTAACAGCATTGTTACTGCAAATTGGCATTGGTACAACCAAGGGTACATCAGTGCTGAAAATAAAACACTTTCAACAATGCTTCCTTGCAATAAACTCTCAAGACACATTTCACTAAAGAAACAAAACCAAAACCTGTGAGAGTTATTATTGAAAGAGTCGGCAAAACTTTTGATCAGAGGTTAGGAGTAATTTTTTTGCATGCAGCCAACATAAACTGTACCTTAATGTGAAAGACATAATGGAGATGGCAGATTAACTGCAGACCCATGAGATTTAAAAATTAAACTTGAAGAGTAGAAGTGAATGTGGGTGGGTCAGGAAGAGCAGGACAGAGGAAACAAAAAAGGTAGATTGTGCATATTTTGGCCAGTTGTGATCTTTTTATCCATCCCCTATTGCCTGCTGGATACCTTGAGGAACAGCCATGTGTATTCCTTGACAGTTGGCACACCTCAAGATTTGGTTCTGTTTGAGAAGCATCCACAGGTTTATCTGCTATCCAAAACCTATCTGAATCCTGTTGGTTTGGAGATCAGGCTATGAATCTTTTCAAGATCTGGCTTGCTCAGGACTTTGCTAGTGTTTCCATTTCTCCAGCCAGACCAACCTCACCACAGGTGCACCCATTTTCATGGTATTTTGGTACTTCCATTTCCTATCAGGCTTGAGACCATGAAGCACAGAAGCACCTGAAAATTAAAAACTAAGTAAGAAAGAGTTGGGATCAAAGACCTATTTTTGGACAGCAAATGAAGGTCTGAGTTTGGTTCAGGAGTTGTATTTTTTTATCTGAACAAATTCATGCATTCTTGGGGAAGCTGCAGAGTGAATGGAGGTTACTTTTTGGAAAGGACTCAGGAATTTCCAAATATAGTATTTTCTTTAGGATCAAACCCCAAATGCTTCTTAATATTTCAGGTGATTCAATATTGTGTTTTGAAGTGGATTTTTAAAAAATTCAGATGAAAGATTCACGATAAAGCTCATTTCACAGTGAAAAATTGAAATGTTTTCTTCAGCAATAATATATAGCCAAAATAATTTTTGAATGTGTGAATATAGCCCTCCCTTCCTGTGCCCTCTACTGTCTTCTACAACAGAAATGCTGATGATGCCAGTAATTTTGGTCTCAATGGCCCTGTGTAATGTCTCGGGATATGCTTCTATTGACTTTATCCACTTCTTGTCATTAATTGATAACCACTGCCTTCATATTTATCTATATTGGTAGATAAACCACTTTCCAATGCAACTCTGTCTGTGAGCCTGAAAAGAGGAGATGCTTCAGGAAAACTTGCAGTATACAATATGCTGATGTTACACAGAATAATTTGTGTCAAAGGAAAAGAAGGGATAACTTAAGATGTAGCGAAAAAATTGCCATAAGCAAAGAACCAAGCAGAGAAGAGCAGGCATATCATAAATTACAGATTTTTTTCCTGCACTTTTTTGATCTTTGCCTAATTGCCCGATTTACATAGGAATAGGTCTGAATTACAGCCACTGGTGTAGTACAATGGTGTGTATGGGATACAAGGATACAAACTTCGGTTACAGGGAGGTGAAAGGTACTCAAAAGTATATGGACTAGTATTTAGATTGATATGCTAACACTTAGTATCAGAGAGTTTCTTAGTATGACTTTACCAAAATATGAATGATCTGCAAAAAGGCAAAGTAAACGTAATGTCGTGTCTTACTACAGAACCCATGAAGTAAGTTTGTATGAAGTCAGTCACCCAGATTGAAATTTTAGTCAGTCCTTGCAAAAGAAGAAAGTGTCTTGATGAGCTAGTAACTGCCCTTCAGTGAATTTTTTTCCCCTTTGTAATTTATTAGCTCTCAAAAATGACCACTAAGTATTTCATCAGCTGCTGAAAATTCAGGCTAATAGAGAATACATCCTAAAATTCTTGTCGGGACAGAAAGAGAAAACATTTCCTGAAGGCAATCCCTTCCAGCTCTCTCCCTGGCTTGCTCAGTGTGCTGCTAGAAGACTTAAGAATGTTTATCTCATACCTACCCAAAGCCTAGCTTTTTTCTTAATTTACTTCAGGCTGCTGCTTCTGTCATCTTCTGAGTCATTGAGTAAAGATCTTTTCTTTCTTTTGTGGTACCTTAAATTTGTTCTGGAGGTGTAATAGTATACTTTCCTGCCTTTTAGGTGTTCATTCTTAAACTGTATACAAATTAGCTGTCATACATATGCTGTAAATCTCTTCCTCTTAGTCCTAGGGCACCTAAAGAGTACTTACATTAAAATAAAGAAAAATTCCATTCCTCTGGAATGCTCTTTCATTATTTATACCATGGCTACATGCTGTATTTTACAAATTTTTAGGATACACTTTTTGTCATAAAATGCTCTCAGTCTCTTGTTTGGGCTAGATTTATCATACATTTATCAATATTCTGACCTTTTTCAGTATTAAAACAAGATACTGGTAGTGAATAAGCAGTGTAAATGCTCAGGAGAGGTCTGTACATTTTTTAAAATGAAAGTAGTGTCAGATAAAGAATCATTTTAATGGTAATCAGGATGGAGTTACTATGATCCATGTAGGAAGCTGCAGTACAGAAAAAAACCTGCAGATTGCAGGCATTTGTAGATGTTAGGGAGGGAAGGCCATGGCTCCGTTTCATTATCTTTCTGTTATCTGGAGTAAATCAGAGGAGTGGTTGAGTTTAGTCTGAGTAAAAGTCTGCCATTGAGTCTTATTACTGCTTTGAAGAAGAGCAAGAAGAGACATTTTGGTGAATGTACAAACCATTTAACCATATTTTAACCATAACATGATGTGGTGGGTTTACCTTGGCTGGGTGCCCGATGCCCATCCCTAGTCCCTCTATCACTCCCCCCCAAACCTCCATCAGCAAGGCAAGCGGGGAGAGAATAAGATGGAAAAGAAGAACCCGTGGGTTATGATAAGAAGCAGTTTTAATAACCAGCGGAGAAAGCAAGGCCGCACGTGCGCGAAGCAAAAGCAACAAAGCCGTTACTCTCTGCTTCCTATCCGTAGGCGGTGTCAGGCCTGTCCCGGGAAGCAGGGCTCCAGAACGCGTACCAGTTGCTCGGAGGACAAATGTCTTCCCCCAAATCCCCCCATCCTCCTCCCTTTATAGTTGAGCTGTCGCCATATGGTATGGAATATCCTATTGGTCAGCTCGGGTCGGCTGTCCAGGTTGTATCCCCTCCCAGATCTTGCTCCCCCTGTACCTTTGGTGTTATGTGGTCACTCACGGCTAGACATAACATGTTGTGTGTTATCAACACCCTCTGGGTCCCAGTACTGCAGCATGAGGGCTGTATGGGGAAAATCAGCTCAGACAGACCCACTACACATGATGACATGAACAGAAATGCTGTTAAACCAGATCACGTGTCCTAAAGTATCATAGAGCACAAAGTGTATTATCTTCCTGGGATCTGGATCGTACAATCTAGAAAACTGATTCTCAAACCTTTTTTCTTTGCTAGATGCTTCTCTTTACAGTGGCATCTTTCTGCTAATGGTAGATCCTAGACTCTGGGACTCATTTTTGGAGAATATGAAGTGGAAATATGGCATTGGCAGCATATCAGAAGGGCAATAATATTAAAATGTGAGAATCTTTTCTCAGTGAGACTGATATGTTTGTGCCATGCTGGCTGCAGTGCGCTTGCCTTCATCCTGACTTTCTATAGCCATCCAAACACACTGGATTCCTATTTAGGACCATGAGGTGAACCTAATACCCTTTAAAGGAGAACTACTCCCAGAAGCAGTTATCCTAAGGACATGCTGAACGTGACTTCTGAACTGGCTCTAGTTCAGTTGCCCCAGTATTTGTTCTCATGTCCATCTGCATAGGTGAAGAATTATTTAATGCATTTAATCACAGTGTTTTAATCAGTTCTCCTTCACTCTAGCATGCACATTGATGCCACTCAGTACAGCCAAAGGAGTGCCAGTGAAGCTGACCCAGGCTCTGTAAGGTTGTATTTGTAAAGTGCTGTGGTCACTGTGTGTCATGTTTTTATTCTGATAGTGCTGCATAGCACTGCTCAAGGACATAGAGTAGCTATCATGTGGACTGATGTGCCTGTGAAAATTCACTGTGGAAAATGTAATTTTTAAAAGTAAAAATTTCTATCAAAAACCCCAAATCAAATAAGTGAAAACTGGTCCCAGGTATGCTAAGTTGTAGTGGATGGTAGCATATGTTCTAAAGACACATTTGTCCTCACAAGAGGGTGCAGAAATGAAAAAGACTGGAATCAAAGAATTTAAAGAAGACTTTGACTTGACCATACATTTATTTGTTTAGTAAATTATCTCTTGTCTGTAGGATGGCTTACCTTTGGGAGGCATCCATCAAAGACTTCAGAGATGTAAGATAAAAAGCAGAGAGTGGGATCTATACAGATCTTTCTCCATTTCTCATCCTGTCCATTCTGCTGCAAAACCAGCCTGGTGGCAGCACTTGTGCAGCATCCTCGGACAGGGAGGTCACCTGTCTTCTTCTAATACACTTTAGGGATCCACCACAGGAGGGAGTGCAAGAGCAGCAGTGTCTGCTCTGAGGGGGGCTGAAAGTAGTTGGAATCTCTTGTTTCCCTATCCTGCTGTCTAAGACTAGAGGGGAGGAGGAGGAGAAAAATTGGCGGCCTTCATTTTTCAGCATGTGCCACTCAGCTGCCCATCAGAGAGGCCCTCAAATGGGAAAAACATCAAAAGTAAAAAAAAAAAAATGTCAACAGAAGCAGAAAGGGGGAATACAGTTCTATAAAAAGAAAGTGTTTTTAATGATATGACTTGCCTTGACATTAATTAACCATTAGCACTTGTGAGAGCTTCGAGCAGGCTGGTATGGAGAAGAGGGAAAATATGGCCTTGCATGTGAGCTGCTCTTGACTGTGGGACACCAGGAGGGGTTCAGCCTGCAGAAAGTGTATGGCCTGATCATTTCATTGCATATATCCATACTGTTTCTTTTTGCAGCATTTATTACATGAATTCTAGTGAGCAAGACAAAACAAAGTGGACAACTTATTTTCCACACTGTATTTAATGGGATTATGTTTCAGACTGTGTCCTCCTGGGAAAGCAGTTTTCAAGCATGTCAAATTTTTGATGGATTTCAGCCTAAGTGGATTTAGTTGCAAATCTGAACTTTGAACAGGAGGTTTTATCTTTCCATCTTGTTTCCTCCTTGAAAGGTTCCATAAATTACATTTCTGAGAGAAAGGGCAAGATTTTTTGAAAGAAGTGTTCTTTTGGTAATTTGCTCTTCTATTTAAGTTTCCCCTTTCCAGGTGCTGAATGACTCCCAGAGCAAAAGTTCTGTCATTGCTCAGTGATGGACTCCCATTAGTTTGCAATAAAATTAGAAGGCAATATTAATGCACTGAAAATTTATTTCTTTCTGAGGAGAAAACGGCAAAAAGCAGAGCTCAAAAGTCTATTTGTCTGCACCTAGTGCAGTAATTTTCTCCAGTCCAAAATGGGTACACAATGCTGCTCTTCTGAAGTGTCAAAGTTTACATTCATTGGACACAAGACCAGCAGAGAAGCAAGACAATGAGAGAGTCAGAGTATTTCCTACTAGATGGTAAAGCCGGATCTGACACTAAGATGAAATGGCTGATAGAGATTGCTTTTTGCACCTGGGTGGCTGGCAACAAACCCACAGAAGCACAGTAGACACAAAATTGCTATTTGATAGAGTAACTGGTGAGATAATCAGATTCACAATACATGTAATAGTGAGGTGAAACCAAAGAAAAGAGCTAGCAGACACCCTTCTGGTAGGAGTGAGCCCAAAGGAGCTCAAAGCTGACATCCTTTGTGACTCATAGGTTTGACTAGACTGTCTCTGGCCTCTGCAAATTTTTCTCCAGTCTTCTTCTCCATACAGTTGATCTTCTTTCCTTACTACATCTTCTTCCCCAGTGTTTATATACCTTGCATATTTATAGACTGTAATCTCTGTGGGTTTGTACCATGTTTGGGGAAAAGAGCCTCATTCATAGCTGGTTCTCTTGATCTATCATCATTATCAAGGTCAATGATAAATAAGAGTAAATTTTGAATGACACGTGCTTGTAGACAAGGATGAACGCAAATAATGGAGGGTATACAAATAGTGGAGTTAATGAGGCAGTTGTGGTCACAGTCTGGTTCCTTACTTCCTCTGCATAGTATCCAAGCTGGCTACTTTGTGCAGACTTTCCTGTGTTTTTTGGTTGGTTGGTTTTTGAAGCTAGTCTACAGTTTGTAGAGAATTGGAGCAATCAGTTCAGCACTGCAGGAAGAGATGAGCAAGAGGGTCTATTCCCTGGTCTTGTCTAACTGCTGGCCAGAGGCTTCTGCATAGTGCAGAGGGACAAATGTCATCTGCTTGGTATTTCCGGACTTGTGAGAGCTTAGAGTTTCAACCTTATCATTGCCCTAAAGCTGGGGTTCTTAGGCTGTGGTATGCATTTCCTTTCATGGTATGAAACTCTTTCTCCCCTGAAGAAAAAAAGCCCTAAACTAATGCAACCTTGTCTTTCCTGCAAAGAACAAAGGGAGTGCTTAGATGCCTCTTCCTCATTTTGGATGTAGCTCAACATGGAGCTGGAGGTGTCAATAACCACTGATCTTCCCTATCTTTTCTTGAGGGAGAAAAGAAGTTGGGTATGAATGCAAGATACTTCTGTCTATTCAGACCAAGGAGCTGAGAGCTGCTCTTACTGCTACATTCACCACCTCTTGAATGTACTCTTTTTTTTCTACAGCAGAAACACCAGGAACCTTCTGGGAAACCTGGCTCAAATACTCTCATGACAATCTCAAAGAGGCGTCAAGCATTATTAAGGAACATAGATCTTCTTCCTGTAGCTTACCAGGGGCTTCAAAATGCTATCCATCAGCTGCAATAAATTCCTTAGATTGCCATCTCCTGTCTTAAGACTACCCATGTCAGTCATATATGTATATGCAGGGATGGATAATATATATTCCCATGCAATGCTTTTCTTCCTTTTTTCCAATGATGATTGAAAACCCTTGTAAAAGCCTAAAGTTCCCTTGGGGCTAATAACCAGAATTTCAGATTTTTTTTCCCTGAGTTTATGCAATTTGATCTGATCACTTGGATCTGAAATTTTTTTGCTTGTGTGTTTTGGTCTAAGAAAGGGGATTATGCATAGGAGTTTAGTGTCAGTTTTCATTTGACAAGATTTCTAAGTTAGGTTTTGACTGTGTTAGAGACACTGCAGGACAGCTGTATTTGGTAGTTGATAAATTTGTGTTATCTGTAGACTGAAAAGAACACCATCTCCCTTCAAATCTCAGATCAGGTCCACTTCAGGAACTGCCTCAGGGAATAGTTGATTTTATTTTAGTAGATCTCTTGACTATCATGCTAAACCATGGGACAACAGAGAGCTTTTACTGCTTGAATTGCTTATTATGACAGGAGCCATCAAAAAGTTACACAGTTTCTCTTCTTGACATAAAAGTAAATTATTTCTTTAAAACTGCTATCCTGAATCTTCTCTGCACACCTGGGGGTGAGGAGACTCCAAAGTGAGATTAATTTTACAACATGTGAGGAAATCACGCTCATTTAATACTAGTGAGAAGCAACCAGAAGTGTTCAATGAAATCAGGTGGTTACAAATAGGACTAATCACATGTAAAAGCTCACTACTTCCACTTGACAGCAATTAAAGCACTGTCAGAGATGCAATGAAATTCTCACAAGGGATCTTCACATAAATGAGTTAAACGTTAGAAAGGGTGTGTATGATGGATGGAAAAGCCTGAGAGAAATGACAAGTCTATCAAAGCTGAAGGGGGTCACAATTCATATTCTACAGCTATTTTGTGGTATGCAGTATGTCAGGAAGAGCCCTGCAGCTATCTGCTGTCAGCAACAGCAAAGCAGGTGTGCCTGTGTGTCTGAGAGGGGCAGAAGTAGATGCTTTCTATTTCTCATACCTCATGTTTTTTGTATGAGTACATCTCAACACCTTTTAAAACTTTGTATTATTTTAATGTTTCTAATTTTGGTAGAATATTACAATTCAGTGAAGTGACATTTAGAAATTGTTAACAAAGTATAATTGGAGTCAATTACTCAATTTTGTATTGGTTCTTTGTGACCACAAACCAGCCTGAGGGCTGCATATGTCATATGCACATATTCTGTGTCCTGCATTGTTTAAAAAGTGGTGGGATGTGTGCCAGGTGTCTGTAAGGCAGTTCAAATAGGGGAGCAGCGTGGGTGAGAGGAATTGAGATGGTTTGCTCCCCTAGTACACTGTTTTGAGTGATCAGATATTATTTTGCCTCACCACGATGCAGTCCTTCCCAATAAAGAGAGAGATCACAACTGCAGCTTCTGTCCTGGCCCTCTGGAGTATCAGGGTGCTTTTGTACACCCTCACGTGACTTCGAGAGCAGAAATGACTAAGACAGGCACTCAACAGAAGTAAGTGTGGAGCTCTCTGATCGTGCGATGTGTCATGGATAGAGGAGTTGCAGGTGCAGCTGTATGTGGATGCCAGAGGATTTGTATGATGGCAAATCAAATATTCCACACTTTTTACAACGGATGTGTCCAACATTCTCCACAACCTCCTGAGATCAGTGGGATTTTGAGCAAGGAAAAGTTGGACATGTGTCTGTCCTTTTGACTCCGGAACAAGGGAAACTTTATGTGTTCTCCTTAAAGGAATAAAGGAGAATAAACTTGACTATGGGTCTCCTTCTAAGGACAGAAGCATGCAGAGGAGCTTGGAGATGATTACTGTACCTGAAACTGATACTGTCAATAAGCATATATGGATGTGAAGCCTCAGGGCTCTCTGTCAGTCTGTACATATATGGGTGGCATGACTGTTCATAGTTGTGCCCCTCAAATAAAACAGAAACATGTTGAGAGCTTTTTGTACATGCAAGTTGAAGTTGACCAACAGAATGCCACTGAACGTGTACTGTACAGAGGAATGGCACAAAATCACCTCTCCCTGTTCTCTGTTCCTATTGAATGCTATTTACTTTCTTGAATCAACCTTGTCATCATATTTGTGTTTCTTATATATTTTTGGCAAATGCATGTGACTACAGAACTTAAAGTTCCACTGAAATAGCCACTAATTTGTGACATAAAACTTGTTAAAATCCTGTCTTTCACTCTGAAGGGCAAATATAGTTCATTCTTGATAGGAGGTTGGCAAGTTTGAGCTAAATCCCACATACAACAGAACCATTATTACAAGAGTGTTGGTCCATTTTTTGGGTTTTTTTTGTGAAAATCATGGTTTTGATCTTGTCAGCAAGGGAAGAATCTCTTCTGAGACACACTCATTCTTAAATGGTATGCTGTATGAAGGCTCCAAAGACTGTTCTTGGAGCCAAAGACTGGCTGAAATATACCTGAGTGCGGTGGAGGTGCTGGCTGAGGTGAAATAGAAGTGAGCAGAACCTAAAATAGACAGTAATCAAGATCAACATAACGGGGAGCTGTACTCATACCAGAAGTGTGGGAAGAAAAAAATCTCAAGTCTCAGTATATTTTTTTTGGTTATTTTTTTTTAAACTGGTATGTTTGTTCCAAAATTAAACGGGCTATAAATAAAATGTTCTGAGTTTTATGAAATTATTTTCTTAGAAGCAAGCTACAAGGTAATCTTTAAAAGTTTCATGTTACATCAGAATCACATTGATTATCTGCACATATAATTGTTAAATTACAGCTAGGGCAATGTATATGTATTGTTCATCAATGCAATCATTAAGAAAAGCTTGTGGAACTGGGAGAACTAAGATACCGGTTATTCATTCTGACTGCATGATATAGGTAAGTCCATTTGGTGTGTGCTGGTTTCACTTTGTTTTCCAAGCTCGCACCTCTCCATCTGTCCTGCTGTCCCATGGACTCAAATCCTGCCTGAGTTTGATTGCGATACATAAGGTGAGGCTCCTGCTGCTTACCTGCTGCTATGTTACCTGAGAATCTCCCTTGTTGTCCAGAAGTGTTTGTGCATTGCATTAAAACTCCTTCTGCAGGTTGCATGTGAAAGCCTGCAATGTGGGAGTTTGTATTTTCAACAGCCAGCCTCCATGTCAGTATCTGTATGATGCATGAAACTAGTTAATGCTGTTGTTTCAGTTAATGTGGCCAGTACTCCCATGTGTCCATTAACTTGAAGCTGTGAACGGTGCTATGAAATGAGGAATTGATCTTTCAGTGTACAGGTCACTTGCATTGTTGTTGCAGCACATTGATCAAGGTTTTAAGCTTTTTCTAGCCCAGAGATCTCTGCTGTTCACTGTTTTGCTTTCTCAAACAGCTGTTGACTATATGCTGTCTCTCAGATTAGACGTTTTTCTTCATCACACTTTTCATGTCAAAGGTGAATGCCACTGCACTATTGCCATTTCATTTTTCAAATTGCATTGGGACCTGTGCCATGGGAATCCATTTAACTGTTACACGGTTGTTCAAATACACTGTAACTTGAATCAAACACTTGGCAGATTTAGCCTGATGGACTGTGAATCCAGATGTTATCCTTCTTCTGCTCATCACCTAATAAAATATATACCTAGTATTTTGTTACCCTAGGGATAATTTATCAGCGGCACTCAGCTTCATTATGGATGTTTCCCTTTCCCTGCAGAGGGTGGTGGATCTGTCCAGTGGAGAAGTGTAGTTCCACTGTAGGTAGTAGGTCATTTGGGAATTTGTCTGGGGACCCCTTCCTCCTAGAAAGTGTATATTAGGGCTTGGGAGCTAGTCCTGAAGCTCTGGTAATGGCCAAATTGGTGACAGTGTGCTTACAATGCCTCTTGTAACCAGAGGATTAAAAAAAAAATTTTGCAAATATTTCTGCTTTATTCCTAGGTGACTAGTTAAACCCTTGTTAGTTTCTCACTGATGGCTGAGTCTAAGAGCAAGCTCACACATGAGGCACTGTTACAGTTGCCTAGTTTTTCCTGCTCATTCACCATCATCTCTGTTAAGCCTAGTTCTTTAGGAGCCGGTGGAAACTGAGTTGGTGGAAACGATGTTTTCCCTCATCTAGCATTTGTGAAAGGCCAAAAAAGGTATCAACTATTAGATTAGCTGAAAAAATAGGGAGAGAAGAGTCACATATATCCGAAGATAGGTGCAAGTGCATATATATTGGAAGGATCAAGAAAGAAAAGTACAAGGGAAGAATGTTTTAGTCCATATTATCATACAAGATAGCTATCTAGCTCCAGGCAGTCTAGAGAAAATGCTCCCCTTTTGCCCAAGTCATATACATGCATGTACTGACTCCTTTGGTTTTGTTTTGTTTTTTTGTTTTGTTTGTTTGCTTTTAACTGTTTTCATTCTTTTATGGATAGACATCTTTTCATTATCTGAGATATAACAATTGTTATCAATAAGAAAACAAGTGAAACCTCTGTTAGCCAATCTGATTAGCTGAATTGCTAAATGTTTTCTTTCATGATAAGAATTCTGTAAGCAAAGCTACAAGTGATTAAAAATGATATTGACATAAAGAGGGAAGGAACAGAAAAATGTGGGCATTTTTTAAATAAGGTTTTTAAAAGGGCAATTTGCCTATGACATGTTGCAGTTTTAAAGAGATTACTTCTTAACAAACACCTTTTCTGTTTGAAAGTTTTCTATAAACTTTGCGGATTTTATTGAAATCCTGTGTTTATGAGGCTGATGTTCTTAAAAAGATGGAGAAGTAGCCATTATATTGTACTCTAGATGTGCAGTAATGCAAGTGAGTTTTGTTTCCTAAAAGATCTGAGAGAAGATAAAAGTGCAGGAAATTTAGAAAATTTTGAGTTGAAGGGGTTTTTAATTGGAAGGAACTTCAAGGAGCTGTAGTTATTTCATGCATAGTGTAACATAGATGTAACTACGGGTTACTATAGTTATATGTATAGTTTTGTGGTGTATTAGTAACAGGATAATAGGAACTAATAAAGTTTTAAATGTTTTATGAACTGAGTTTGCTTATGCGAACCTTTTCTAACCTGAAAGATATTCTGCAAAATTTGCAAACTTTTCAGCTTCTCTGACTTAGCTCCTTGTTAGCAATCAGACCATGTTATTTTAAGACTGAAGACAACATAGCAGTACTCAGTGTTGCCTTTTTCTGCAATTACCCTTTCTCCTTTTGAGAGTTCTTCTACCATTTTTAATATGAGAATATACATTTCTGATAAAAGATTTGGTGTATATCAAAGATGTGGCTCATTTAAAAAGCAGTATATCAAGCCCTCTGTTCATAAAACCACAGCTTCAATAACAGTGGCAAAAATGTCCAAGGATTTTCCAGATTTTATAGAATATTTTTCAGCCTTGAAATAGCCTATAAACCCAGGCTCTATTCATGAAACATTTGAAGGCATAGTAAATACTGTTTAATTGTCATGTCAGTACAGGAAAATCTCTCAGGTACATCTGAAGCATGGGCAAAATTAGCATTTTAATTTTGAAACATTATTTAGCATGACAAGAGAATGAGATAAGACAGGTCAAGTTGTTGATTATTACTTTCGCTAACTTTCTTTCTGACCAGGCATGTTAAAATGTTCACAGAAAGCTTCAGATTTACTCCTGCAGAAATAAGGAAAAAAATTAATATCCTTCTATAATTATCATCAAAGATAAACTCTTATAAAACAGAAATGTTATTTTATTCTCACGGTTTTATTTATCTGATTCATACTCACAATCTTATTTGCATGACAGATAAAATAACATATAGACATTTAAAGATGTGATTTGGGTGATGTCTCCAAAGATCTGTTCTTCAAATAGGCCTTTGAAAAATGTGAAGCTATTTAATTTCCATATTTTTAAAGATATATTTTGTGTTATATAGAAAAATACTTTTCAGGTTGTTATTTTATTGAGTAAGCACAGTTCCTTTACATTTATATCACTTGCATGATCTCAGTGTCACAGTGACCTTACCCATATCAAAATCTTTAGTGTCAAAATAGTCCAATCTTACAACTGTCTTCTCTAATTATCCTAATTACACAATGTCAAAACATCCTTATAACCCAGTCTAAATACATTTGAATCCAACAAATTAGCACATGTAAGGCTTTTTTTCTCATTCAATTAAATGAATTCCCCTTCCTCAGTCCAAAGCAAATCATTACACATCCCTCTCAGGAGACCAATTCCTTTCTACTTGAACCACTATAACTGCCAAAATCCTCTTAATATGGTAAAAAATGTAGTGCAAAAGGCAAGCAGTCTACATTAGAATGTCAGGCACTTTGAGGACCAGGGAGTGGGTGTGTTGGGGGCTCCCCATGGGCAGGCAGAGCTAGGAGTTGGGCAGCCAGGGGGCCTGGGGCAGCCCCAACCCCAGGCATTGGGCACCTCCCTGGGGATGTGCTGCTGTCAATGTGGAAAGTCACCCATAGGTTGAGGTCTGGGTCTGGATGAGCAGAACCCATGGTGAAGCTGCAATGTGGCAGGAGCAGTGGATTGAGCAGAGGCCAAGCAGCAAAGGTTTAGTTGAAAAGCAGCTCCCATTGGTGGGAACTGGGTTGTCCCCACTCCAACGCTGCCTGGGAGCCTTCTCCCAGGGACATCAGTGGAAAGGGGCTGCCCACAGTTGTACTGTCTCTCTGTTGACCCTGAGCCTAGGCAGCCAAACCTTTCTGAAGGGCATGCTCTCAGGATCTGTACATGGAGATTTAACATCATGTTTAAGTGCTACAATGCAGAATGCACCCTAAAAAGTAGCTGTATCATCTGCAACATAATTCTTCAAATGAAAAATCCTTACAACCAGATTTTTATCTGGGAAAGGTGACAGAAAATAACTTAAGGCAAACAAAGGCCAAGCTGCTGTTTCCAACTTTGCAGGGCAGAAACTGTGTTGGTTGGTGGCAGTGTAAGAACCAGAGTAAACCACCTCTGTTCTAGTTGGCATTGTGTAGCATTGTACTTTGCATAATATAAATTTTAAAGCTTTAAATTTATATGAAATACACAGGCAATAGAGAAAATAAACCTCTGATTTGATCACATATGTTATTCTGAAGTTGCTTTGTTATTCAGGAATGAAGATTTTTCCCTTGGAGAAGGAGAATTACAAGCAAGAAGTTAGCATAATACCAAATCAAAGGATCTCATCATCCACTAAGTAGTGAAAACAGACCAGACTGAATGGAGAATCTGGGAAAAACTGTAGAAAAATGCAACCATCTGTATAGAGGACTGTCTCAGACAGACTGTGGAAGCAATGTGTGTCCAGCAGTCTTACAGCTAATCACCCGGTGTTTCTAGGGAGCACTAGTCTTTGTAGGTTCCCACATCATATTGAGTATTTATTGTGACAGCAGTTAACTAGACTGTTGACTACTCCTGTTACTATGTCTGACAGGATTGCCAGCATGCAGATATGGAAGGACACAGTACCAGTATTCTTAGCTTAATCTGCTGCTGTGCACTGAAGTTACAGCAGTCCTTGTTGAATGCTGGGGCATCCTGTGTCATCCCTCACAATCTCCTCGTATGTGAGCTGGAGCGAACTTTAACAGGAAATGAATAAATCGCTTTCCACATTGCTTTCTGTACTTTCCACACCATATAAAACAAGAAGTGTAAGTAAGCCTTTTGCAAGAATGAGTAGGCTGCCAGAGACAGAAGCTGCGGAGAGAGCGTGTCCATGTCTGTCTGTGTGCGTGTCTGCGTACATGTGTACTGGTGAAGGAAGCAGGATGGGTGCTTTGCAAGTGTTTCTCTACTGCACAGCGAAGTATTATGCAAACACTCCTGAGTAGTAGGAGACCACGTAGCTCAGTGCTACTGTTGTCATGGCACAGTCCGCAAGCTTTCAGAGCCATGTAACATTTGAATAAATGTACCCACTGACATCAACACTAACATGGCAGTACAGTTATTCACCAGGCAGTGCAGGGATGCCATAGATTACTATGCTTATAATCATCAGATACTTTTTAATATTTTCAAGTTTCAGAAGACTAAACTGAATAAGCAAGTTACAGGTAGCAAACATACATGTGACTTGCCTTCGCATGTTCAGGACAGAAATGCCTTAGTGAAATCGGCTTCTATTATCTGCCAAGATCTGGTCAGAAATAGCTCTGGGACCACAAGAACAGATCTTATGTTGATGAAAGATCAAATTTCATGCCTTGTATTTGCAGTTATGAAAGAAAAGGTACTTGCCAGCATCAGCTTTTCTGAGACAAGAAAAGTCTGAAAGACACTTTCTTCTCCCTGAAGAAAGCAAAAAAGAAATAAGTACCAATTTTTTCATTTCTTTCTTTCTTCATTTTTACTTTTTCATTCTTACTTCACCATGTCTGAGTGTTTTTCTGGACCTTAGGAGAAACCTTTAGACTGAAAGCATTTGCAAAGTAATCTGTGTTACTGTTATATCTGGCCATAAGGGTGGACACTAAATCAAAGTTTTAGGATTTGTACAAGATTTTCAATTCATAGCTAATCTCTTTGATCAACTTGAATGAATAAAATAATAGGAAGAAATCTTACAGTTGTCTTGGAAATTTTCATAGCTAATAAATTGTTTTGGTGCAGAAGGCTTGATTGACTTCCTTTGAGGTCCTTCTTGGGGATAGACATTAGCTCATGAAATGATTAAATGTTTTATACAGGAGCTACTTGGTAAGAGTATGCATGGGGACAAAATTACACCAGTATGTCCTATCTGCCTTCACAACAAATGCATTAACCTTGAGCGATCCATCCATTTCTTCCCTGAGATTCTCTTTAAGTAGTGCAGATTTTGTCACCTTATTACAATAGTCTTGCTTTTTAACGTAATGTAATTAGAGCTGTACCCTTTTATCAACACACACTTTTGAGCAGCATATCAAACAGAGTGATGATATGGATTTAATGTGGAGGAGGGGGGAATAAAACCTATTTCCCATTTGCATCAGTTCAATTTCATGGAGAACTGCAGCTGTGCAACTAGCCAGCCCTCTCCCTGGCTTTTTATAGTTGGTGCCAGGCAGCCTGATACATTAGCCTGGGAGGGGTCTGGGTGAGCTGTTGGTAGAGCTAAGGTGTAGAGAAGAGGCTAGTCTATCAATACTGTGTGGGGTATTGGCTCTCAACCGCTGTTTTGCATAGTGCTGCTGCTGACAGAACAGATTGGGATTTCTCAGGTAGGCTGTCAATGGGTTGTTTCTCTGGCTGGCAGCTTATATCTGCTAAGGAACAGCTTCTTTTGCTGCTAATATCAGTGGGTAGTGCTTGTTACCTAAATAAGGTAAAATTTGCTATGTTCTGGCTTGAGCTAAGTGTTCAGGCTAGAAAAAATCTAGTGGAGAGACCATACTTAATGAAGGCTGTTGTTATGGTGGTGGCTCTTCTCAAGGTGACTTTAAAATGATTCTTTGCCTAATATGAAAGCAGCACATGTTCTCCCTCTGCTCTGCAGAGCTGGAAGCAACCTGAGTACTGCAGCTCTGAATATGAGTAGTCTCCTGTTCTCCTGCCTCCTAAAGTCTCCTGCCTCCTAAAGGCATATTTTATATGCCTTCTGTAGGTGCTGTGTATGATATGTTGTACACCACTACCAAACAGTAATTCAGGAAATAGTTTAACTCATCAGCTCAAGCTGGCAACAGGTAGGCAATTTAGAGGTTCAAAAAAGCCTAATGTTTCTTTTCTGCAGGAGTCTTGAAAATATAGATAGATATCCTGTACAAGCATTGAATAGCTATTTGAGCATGTGACTACAGCCTGAGCCCTTCCTTTGTGCTACAAAAAGGGAAGGCTTCTCATGCAGTGAGGATTCAGAGAGGGGCAGCTCCCTCTGCAGAACCATTGCTGCCATCTCCATGCTCTGTCCCATTCACATCTGTTGTCTTCAGGGCAAAGATCTCTGTATATGTGTGATATGAGGCAAGACCTCAAGTGTGAGGTTGTGAACTCCTGTGAAACCCGTGAAAGTGCTGTTGTGAGGTGACGTGTGTACCCCTGTATGGCAGCAGTGGTGTCAGGGATGCTGGTCAGTTGTGTTCATTGATCTAGTTTAATCTGGTGAAAGAAGCTATTGAAATGCTGCTTGTGGGTCATGAAGGAGACATATGAATTAGTTGGAAAGAAGAATTGATAATCATCCCATCCTCTCAGGGACTTCCAGACTACATGCCTCTGTTGAGCTGTTTTGGCCTAGAGGCAGCAGAAGCCTGTGGCTATCTGGCAGAAAAAACTGAGAATTTCTCCACTGCTTTGTCTAGAGGAAGTTGAAATTCCTCAACCTTGCCTTTTTGGTTTAGATAATCTGAGGATAAAGCTCTGCTGCCCATGTACTCCCCCCTCAGGGAGAGCAATGGGATGAAGAAGAGGATTAGTCAGGTAGCTAATTATGTCACTCAATTTGAGCAACTACCAGGAAAGTCATATATGGTGGTGAGGTGAAAAAGACCATGGAGCTGAACTTCAGGATGGACTTGATGCCAGCTTGCATGACATAATGTAACCTTGGTGCTCAGAACTTTGTGATTGCTCTGAGAAGATGGAATTTTCCCGCACTAGTGCTGTGTGGGATTCATTCCACAACTTCACCGTTCGAGGACTAAATGTCACCCTCTGTTTCTAGGGATGATGGGAAGGGGAGCATCTGAAGAATGAGGAAAAGATGTTCCCTAAACCACATGAGAGAAACAATAGAAAAAGGAAGAGTTACAGCTCAAGCCATTATATCCCCTGTGTATGTTTTCATGAGTTCACGCAAAATTGCTGTGGACACACTGCTGATAGTTTAAGCTACTGCATGTGTATTTAAGTTGCATAGTCCTTGATGAATACTGGAGCGACCTGTATGAGTGAATTTGCAGCACATGTCCCAAAAGGGAACTCTGGGGAATTCTATTAAATACAAGCCCCCCTACACCCCTCAAGCTGTCCACCTTTTATTTTACTGTTGTGATAAAAGGTGCTGTATGTGTACATTAGATAACATGAGGAAAATTATTCCCTATTACAGCAGTGAATCTTTATTTAAATGGAAGCGGTTGCACAGCTGCAACTTGGAAGAGTTTGACCTATAGTATTTACAGATGGGATCACAATGATGACTTAGTGACAACAGCTATTTGTTTTGTGTTGCTGCTGTGTTTAGTGATGATGGGCAGCATTTCTCAGTGATCCTTGATGTGCTTATATTATTCAACCAGCAGTCAAACCATTCTGCTACAAGGATGAAACTAAAAGAATTGAAACACCCTAGAAGATACTATGTTGGATAGGAACTTTCACCATAGGAAAAAAAAGTACAATATTTTTGAAGTGTCTCCAGATGAAACATGCACCTTTCCTGACAGAAAAAGACAGATAACACTTTTCACCTGTGTTGATTTTAGTACTGGGAGAATGAACCCAAGTGAAGGCTGTATTACAAATGGNATTTCAAAATAAAAGCAAAGAAGATTTTATTATGAATTATTAGAAGAGCAATGAAATGTAGATGGAGATGCCTTTCTGTGTTGAATTACAGTTCAGAGAAGGTTTAAATCTCAAAGTGAAATGATGCATAATTCATTTACACTTCAGGGAGACAAATGAGTTTAAAATACAAGCTGCAAATCTCTCTAACTGTGTCTGGTAGGTAGTTATATTTCCACTAAGAGAATAGCACAGTGCGGGGACTAGAGGAAAATAACCTTCTGGACCTGAGCATTTAAGGTACTGCTGATCTGAATTATGTAACTTGCAAGAAAAATCAATAGCTGCATGTGCCAATGTAGTTTACAATTACTTGGTACAGAGACCAAAAGCCAGAAATAAAGAAAAACCTGAACATAATCAATTATTTGGAAGAATATTTTCCAAGTATATTGAATTCTTTCACTTTGGCAAGTTGTATTCTCTAACAAAAAATAGCCAAAAAGATCACTGACACTTATATAGAGATGTGTCTTCCAGGTCTACCGGGTAGCTGCAGTGTATAAAACATGGGGTAACACAGATGGACTGTTCCACTTCACAATTGTGATTTTGCAGACGGTACACTGATCGTTTTGGAAAAATTGTGGTTTGTGCCCACCCGTCACAGACATAGCTAGGACTCCAGTTCTCTGATCCTTCGAGCCACGATAAATTCTTGTTTAACCAGTTTGTGAATTAATCTCCTTAGCTTTATTCACACAAAAGCAGTTAAGTCTCCTTTCTGTACCAGAGTGGAGAATTGTTGCAGACATGCTCGGGTTTTCATAGCATGCTTATCACCCTTAAATGTAGGAAGAAAATTCCAAGCAACCAGAAGTCAGAAAAATCAAAATCAACTACTTCCAGAAGCCTGTATTTTATCTGTGTGTATTGTCTTAAGATACAACTGGGCTGACAAAGGATCACCTGGTCTTCTTGGAAACAGTTGACATTTTCCCACTTATGTCAGTATTGACTTTAATCAAGCTTTAAGTGTCACTTACAGCTATGAATCAAATATAGGTGAATTTACCCACTGCTGCCTAATAGAAACAAACATGCTCCCTACATTCT
>VYZX01031042.1:65170-99878 GCA_013401335.1 Brachypteracias leptosomus | reverse complement strand
CCCTGAGCCCTAAACGGAGACGAAGGTACTCTAGACAAGTAGTTTACCCTTAAATTATTCCCCTAATCTTGTCTATTCCTTTTTAACTAAAATTTAACCTTCAACTCGTGTCGGCTGCCACAGGGCTTAACTTACTTAAACTGAAAAAAAAAATCAATCAGTCTGAGTTTTATTTTTCTGTGCATTTCCATGTAGGACTGTGTGATTAAACCTTGCTAAAAACAATTTTTTTCTTGTTACGTCTTTACGAAAATAATGCAATTTGTGACTTTCCTATAAAAAGAAAATAAGTCTTGATACTATAGCAATCACATGCCATCTTGTTTCTATTCTGTTGACCTGCTGTCTTTATTTCACATCTTGTAAAAATTATCATTACCATAATTAATTAAATGAATACGGCATCTTATAAAAAAAAAATCAAAATAATTGTAAATTATTTCCACAACTGGAAATTAAACACAAGATTTTATTTTGTACTTTTGACTTAGTTATTGCTGAACAGTGCTTGTAGTGTGTCAAGGTTTTCTCTTTATTCCACTTTATCCCCTCAGAGATTAGGAAGGGGTAGACAGGAAGTTGGAGGGAGGTACAGCTGGGACAGTTGACTTCAACAGACCAAAGAGATATTCCATAGTATATGACATTGTGATCAGAAACTGAAAAAAAAAAAAAGCTTGTTTTTTTTTTTTCAAGCTGGCCATTGCTCAGAGTCTGCCTGAGTGTCAGTCTTCTAGTGGGAGGTATTGAATGAGTGCCTTTGTGTCACTTTTAGTTTAGGGTTTTTTTGTTTTCTCTTTCCTTCACATATTAAAATATCTTTGCCTGAACTAATGAATTTTCTTGCTTTTATTCCTTTTCTCTGATATGTCTCTACTTATGTGTCCCTAATGTTCCATGACTCCAAAAGGGCCTTGAAAGAAGTCAAATAAAATATCAGGACATGTAATTAAATGAATATTCTAAGTCAGCCATGAGGAAATTGAGCTGGTGGATGCACCAGGAAGCATGTAACCAGCACCTCTTAATTGTAATGGTATGTTGCAATTTACTCTTTTGACCTTTACAAGTGATTCGAGATGTTCTAATTTTGTTCTGCATTGAAGTAGTTTCATTTTAGTCAACAAATTCCATGAGATTCCCTAATGTAGGGCTCAAATTGATCCTTAATTAACAAGCTGATCTGATAGATGACACATTTTCAACTTTTCTGAAGCGTCATATAGTATATGTGTCACATAAAAGGCCGAAATATAGAGACAGAGAGGGGGATCACCTTGGATACTTTTCAGTCTTCGCTAGCATGGCTGAGATATCCATCTTCTTTGATAGTGGCTCCAGGTTGTCTTCGCTGAGAACATGCTCGGCTGGGCCTTAACAATCGTTGCCTACCTCATCCCTGATAATGGGGATCCAGCTGTGCTACCTTCATAGCACCCTGTTCCGTGTTTCAGGTGGGGTTGCATATTCTGTTAATCAGAGCAGGCCATGTCCATGGCAACCGTATTCTGTTCCTGTGGTCAATGATCGTGTCACACCAAAGGCTGCTGCAGCTCATGTTGGAGTGTGAGCCTAACTTCTAGGGGATAGTGTGTGATCTACCCCTGTTTTGAGCCTTTTTCCTATAATATGATACTCTACTCTAAATTCCACGTGTTGGAAAATCTCTTGAAAATCAGTTATAGTTTGACTTCTGAGTTGACTCACCCTTTTGCTCTGGCACAATAGTCATAAGTGTAATGGTATATACTTACTCACTGGAAAAGAAAATTAAAAAGATGGTTTGCTCAGTCCTAATGTTTCTTCTTCTCTCTCCTGCTCTTCATTTTTTTTGGGGATGTATGTAAATATTAACATGAATACTAAACAACAACTACATAACGTGTTCCATACCAAAGATAACAAAATACAAATGTATTTTACAAAGAAACTTACACTAATTACTGAAGTTGATTTATCACTAGAACAATATAGGTTTTCAGAGTGCTATACTTAATACAAAATAAAAATAAACAAGCATATACAACTGCATCTTAGATTTTTTCTATATATATTAAGATTGATCTATACTAGATCAGGTTCTGTTGATTGGAGACTTAGATTATAATCTCTTTTTCATTTTTTTCTTTTTGTTGTTCTAACTTATATGTTACTCTATAAAAACCTAAAAGCCACATAAAAAATATTTTCTTGTATCTTTCCATGGACAATAGAGACAACATATGCCATATAAGCTTCTAGAAATCTTTATCTACAACAGTAGTTATATTTGAGCTTGTAGAGAAGAATTGTTGAAATATGTGTATATAATAAGAGACAATTGCTGCAAGTAATAAAATAAACCAGGCAATTTAGCATAAAAAGCAAAAGTTGTAATAGATCAAATTTCCTCCCCTGGAAAGATGGTCTTTGCGTCATAGAAGAAGTTTAAATTTGGGCTGATTTTTAATTGTGGCTGATATAATTTTGAGTTTATATCTGTTGTAATATCTGCTGTTGTCATCAGCAACTTTCATAGCCTTTGATTAAAAAAAAAAACAGCCAAAACCCAAGCAATTAATGCCCTGAAATCTTATTTTATTTATAACTTGTTATAATTTGTTGATCAATATTATAAATCTCTTTTTGATCTGAGTTAATATTTTGCAAGTACATCTCTTAGCATGGTATCCATGATGGTATCTCTGGGAATCACTATTCATTCTATAAGTTGAAGTATTGTTATCCTTTTGCTACATGGTTTTAGTTATATTTCAGTTCATGTGGGATTGTCTGCATACATGTAACTTTAATTAATTCTGACTCTGTCACTTTGGAGAAAGAAGGCCTTTAAAATTAACTGCTTGGGGATTTTTAATATGGCTTGCAGAATCTGGAACTATCATCTTCAGTTGTCC
Source organism: Brachypteracias leptosomus (assembly GCA_013401335.1). Taxonomy (NCBI): domain Eukaryota; kingdom Metazoa; phylum Chordata; class Aves; order Coraciiformes; family Brachypteraciidae; genus Brachypteracias; species Brachypteracias leptosomus. The sequence continues at coordinate 96,981 of VYZX01031042.1, read as the reverse complement.
TCTGATGTTCTCCAGAGATCTGACTTCAGATCACTAGGCACTTTGAAACACCATTTTCAACCATCTCAGTCAGAGGAATAATTCCTCTGCTTGCTCTTATCTTGGTCATGCATGTTGCTCTACAAAGCTTTTCTCTGAACAACAGATATTTCACTCTCCGATTCATGACTGGTATATCTATATTATCAGTGTAGATCACACACATTGCATTCCTGAATCTGTTTCCACTGCTTATTAACATCAAAGCCTGAGAATGTTTGCATGCTCCAGGGGCTGCCCTGGTATCCAGTATGGACAGAACCCTGTGAGTGAAATTATTTGGTTAATGACAAAGTCCAGCTTTTAGATGAACTTCATAACTATTTTTAAAAGCCTCTTTTATGCTTTAAAGTTTTCTGCAGTGTAATGGTATTAGATTTGCTGTGTATTAGTTAGTTATGCTGTGTATTTTGACAAGCATCTCCCCTTTTAAATAATAATTTATTTTTCTAATGCAGAACAGAAACTCTGTGGAAACAAGACAGTTTGAAGCAGAAAGTATATCGTCAGAAACCACAGATGGTCTGGATTCAGAAAGTCTCAAAGCTGCTTGCTCACTCCCCCCTGCCCAGCAGATAGGAAGACTGTGAGTGACAATACTCAAGGGTTGAAGCAAAGCCAGTTAATGGATAAAGGAAAGAAAAAAAAAAAAAAAAAGAGAGTGACACACAAGCAATCACTCATCAACTCCCACAGGTAGGTTGATGCCCAGCCAGCTTCTGAGCACCAGCCACCCTAGGAGATAACTTCCTGCCGCCTCTCCTCCCCTTCTTCTGTTGCTTTAGGTTTTATAGATGAGAATGATGCTATATGTTATGGAATATCCCTTTGGATGATTTAGGTCAGCTGTCCCAGCTCTGTCCCCTCCTAACTTCTTGCCCACCCCCAGACTGCTCACTGAGAAAAAGAGAAAACCTTGATACTGATCAAAAACTCTTCAGCCATATTCAATACATTGGTGTTCTATCAACCCTGGTTTAGGCACAAATCCAAAAGCACAGTACCATACTGCCATGAAGAAATTTAAATCCATCTCAGCCAGAAAACTACTGTCATTGAAAGCAAAAAGCAAATGGGCTAAAAAATGTTATTGTAGTAAAAGTGTTAACTTAGATTTTGTATTTTCATAATCTTTTCTCCCGCTCCTCTATATCTCTGATAATAAGAGGGTTTTTATTGATATTTTGTTATAGAGAGCATGCGGCCTATATTTTTAATCCAAATTTGTCTTAGTTAACTGTTAGAGTTTATCACAGCATGGTCACACCCTCATTCATTTATTCCTTTTAATTTTGCAAACTACTCTACAATATATGTTTATAATTAAACTCAAGATATGTCTTATTAAGTGTATTCTTAGAAGTAATAAAATAGTCCAGAACAATGCTTCAGAACTACAACTAGGTAAGATCACTTCTGTGCTTTGAGTCAAGTGTGTTACTGGATGTATTTCTGTTACTCTCAAGAAACTTAGTAGAATTGAACAGTGTTTCATATTTCATATTATTTCAAAGGGGTTTATTTTTATAATTGGAAGACTGTAAACTGAAGATTACTACTGTGGAAATCCTTTGCTATTGCATATGAAATGTGAAAAACATCTGAAGAGCATAGACAAATTGACAATTTCTGTCTTTTACATACTACTAAAGCAAAACCAATAGAGACCTAATAACTGCTATTTGTGTATGAATGAAAGAAAAATTATGTTTAGAAAACATAAAATTTCTACAAATTAAATATGTGCTATCTGCTTTGAAAAACATTTTAATGAAAAATAAAACAAAACAATGAAAAACAAAACCTCAAACTTTAGATATTAGATAGGTATCAGACTTCCATAAAAAAAGCTTGAGTATTCAGCTAAGAGATCAGACTAGATCAGATCAGGTTTCTCAGAGCTTTATGCACCTGGGCCTTAATAACTTTCAAGGATGGACACTACAAGGGCTCTCAGGACAACCTGTTCCACTGCTTGATTGTTGTCATAAAGAAAATATTTTGTTTCAAATGATTCTCATAAACTTTTTTCTTACATGTTTTGCTCTTTTTGTTACAGAAAAATGCATCAAATGACCATTAAATCTGTAGATACTCAATTTTTCAGCAATTAAAGTAGTTTCTCATGGGATATTATCATTATTATGTGACTCCATGATCTTCTTTCTTCTCCTAAAAACTGTCACCATCACAATTCATAATAAAATAAGAGATCTTAACAGAAAAAGCAATGAGATTATAGGAGCTGAAACTGAATGTAGATGCTATCAGTGAGGATTAATGAGGGGATTGACTTAACTCCATATGATTAGTAGTTTCAATTTAGATGTCTGAAGAAATGAATGTCAGTATGAAGTGGTCTGTGTGGTGGACAGGGAACTAGCTGTCAGGCCACACACAGAGTGTGGTAGTAAATCGCTCTTTTTCAAACTGGCACCCTATCACAAGTGTGGTCCCCCAGGGACCGATATTGGATCCACCACTGTTTAATATCTTCATAAGTGATCTGGATGATGAGATCAGGTATACTGTGATCAATTTTGCTGATGACACTAAACTGAAAGGGGAAATTAATGCTTCAGAAGAGCTACCCTACAGGAAGATTGGATAGGCTGGAAAAGTGGGCTAACAAGAACCTGATGAAGTTCAATAAGGACAAGTGTAAAATCTTGCACCAGGAAAAAGGAAATCAGGAGTGCAGCACAGGCTGGGATCTACCTGGCTAGAGACCAGCTCTGTGGAAAGGAACCAGAGAATTCTGGTAGACAACAAGCTCAATATGAGTGGAGAGTGTGAGCCTATGGCAAATAAAGCCAACAGGATGCTGGATTGCACCAACAGGTGTATCACCAGCAGGGACAGAGAAGTCATTATCCTACTCTACTCAGTGCTTGTCAGGCCAACCCTGGAATACTGTGTTCAATATATACAAATGATGTGGACAGGCTGGAGAGGGTCCAGACAAGGGCCACAAAGATGATCAAAGGACTGGGATCTGAGGAAAGGCTGCCAACCAGCGTAGGGATGAAAGATATGACCCAAGATCTATAATAGGCTCTTACTTTCCTGGAGCAACAGCTGAACATATAAAGCGTATCCTAGAACACATCAAGAACCTATGTATAGACAACTGTATAGTGTCTTGGTGTACACAGTATAAGTGGCTACAAGTGAATTGGTTGTATAAACTCCCACGGAGATTGGCTAATTAATACACTCAATTGACTCATCTCATCCTAAAATAAACAGTTATTTTAAAACAAATGAGTAGCTCCATTGACTGTACTGACTATGGGATCAATTAATTTGTCAAACACAGCTGTATGGTGTAATTTGAAACTCCCTAGGTTATCAGAGAAATCTGCACGAGGCTTGCAGTTGCGACAAAGGACTTAGAAAGACCCATGTAGAAAGGCAGATGGGTAGGTATAGGAAATCTCAAATGGCAGTGTACACCTATACTTAGGGAACTGAGTTGCCCTAGATCTCTACCAGTCGTAATGTTGACTTTGATGTCTTAGAGTATGGTGCATTTTAGATCCCATTTTAATGACACATCTGACATCCAATTTCCACTCTACAAAGGCACAGGCATCCCATATGTCTTGTGTCATACCTGCAGCCTCGGATATATATCTAAATAGACCATTGCCTCTCAAGAGACTTATGTTTCAATTTGTTTAAGTGCAGAAAAAAATAGGTAAATAGCATGTACAGTTTGAAAAATTACCCCATACCTATGTCTAAGTGATATGAATCCTCTTATGTAGCATATTGAGCATATCAAACATATGGGTAGCAACATGCTAATAGATTTGGCTTCTTTGCCTCCTATACCAGCTCCTGTTCCACAAAATATAAGATACCTAAGAAGCATAGTATATTTCTCAGAGATTAACAGATGGAAAGTGGGAAGTGTGGGTGAATGAGATTCAGTTCTGAATGATATCATACAGGATATTCCAACATTCTTTACATTGTATTTTGATCCATGAGGTTGGAAAGCTCAGAAACCAAGACTGAGAATCTGAATCTTTGTATATAGTTTCTAACAAACATAATAACCAAATATTGCAAAAGTTGGATGTTACTTAGAAAAGAAAGTATGCTAATATTCTATTTATGCCTCAAAGTGTACTTCAGCTATATCTAATACATTAATATATTGGACCAAGTCTGCATCCAGATTACTCTCTTCACATTGAGCTGCAAAGTAATTTTAGGAGAGTTTCATGTAACCTAAAATTGCATGCCCAGAATTCAGATATCTTGGACTGCATTATTCACCTTGAGGTAATTTAGCAGTCACTGTAGATAATTCTTGTTGAATCACCTGATCTGTTCTGGAAAGTTGTTTTATGAGTGAGTAATTTTAGTCTTTTGATGTTCATACTAACTATAAAAATATTATTTGCTTAAATACTAATATGTTTGAATTGCACTACCTCCATGCAACTTGAAATAGCCCAAATGTTAGCATCTAACTTCCCATTAAGATCAAAATAAATCTACTGACTGCAGTCAACAAGGTCTAGAAGACAATCCAGATCATTCTGAAGCAGAAAGAAGTGTAATGTTCAATTGACTTACCAACAGACAGTCATGAAGTGCCATTTGAATCATGTGACTAGTAAATCTGACATTGCATGTAGAGTAGATCCATGTCCTTCTGGAGAAATAGGAAAAGGCAGGTGAGTTATCCCAGATATTACAAGGTGAAGCCTGCCCAAACCCACACTTCAGTCATGGTGAGAACTTGATTACATCTACCCAGCTCTTAATCAGATGATCATAATAAATGTTGGAAAACCAAGAAAAGTACAAGTAATTGGTACAGGTAGTCTTTCCCCCAAAATCTGGACTTTGTCTGCTTTGTTTTAATGGCTTAAGTATTCCCAGAAAAGAAATGAACAAGTATAGATTAACTGTTAATAACTTTGCATCCACATAACTGAGGTGTTAGGGCCTGAGTAGTAGGCNGGATTTTCCCCATTATCGAGAAGGTTCCCAACTGCTTTCTGTGACCAGTTCCCCAGCGACAGCGGGACAGAGGGAGATATTGGAAGAGACGTTGAAGAGACATTGAAAGAGACAAAGGTAATGGGTCTAATTGTCTACCCCTTTGGAACAGGTCACAGCTTGGTCATATACCTTTTTGCTGTCTACCTTGTTATGTTGATGCACCTCTCTGGCATTTGCCTTGGAGGTCTGTGCATGGCCATGGTGGTATTCGGGGTGTGGTTGATTTCTCCACTCATCATCAAATTTGCTGCCTGGCTTCTTTTCCCTTCTATTATTGAGTTTGTAATGAGGTTTGTGTTCTCTTTAATTATATCACCTGTGGTTAGTGGATATATCACATCTGTTTCTGGCCATGCAGCATCAACATTTTGTTCTGTAGAAAAAGAAAATAAAGTCTCCATCTGTATTCTGCTGGTGGTGTCTGTGTTCCTGGTGTTGTGTAGGATAATCAGCAAAACAATAGCTCATCAGTGACCCAGGTAATAACTGCTGATTTGCTTCAAGTATGGAGAGATGGCCTAGGGTGACTGGTGAGACCACTGGCAGTGTATGCTGACCACCTAAGTTAGAAAGCAAAGAACAGTGAAAACAATAGTCTTGTGGGGTGGAGGAACACCTTCAGAATTTTGCCAAAGGATGAGTCCAAGCTGGATCTGCTACTTGTAAAGCCAGGCCATGAGCCAGTATTCATGTCTTGGTTAAATGGAATGAGAGTCCTGTTCACCTCAGCCTGAGCCCATGGCTAACCCAGATCTGTCATTTGGTGGTGAGCACATGTTCTCTACAGAGTGTGTGTGTGTATATCTATGTCTGTATTTGTGGCATAGAATTGAAACTGTTTTCCACCCTCAACATACACTCCACTTAGTAAGTAAATCTTCCATGTTATGTTATTGACTGATGTTGTGACTACTGCTCCCTAAATTCATGATACTCAGGATGTCTCTAATGGGTCTTGATAACTGTCCAGTGGAAAACTAAATTAATCCTTTTGATTGATAAGCTGACTGGGTCTGATTGTTTTAATTAAAGATAAGATTATGTTGCTTATATGCAGGTTTCTCATATTATTTGAAATATACTGAGGTATCTTACCTGGAATCCAGTTGTCAGTCCAGAAGATACAGATCTCTCTGAAGTCCAGTGTAATGGCTTACAGCCCCATGCAGATGATTTAAATCATTATGGGGTGGCAGGAGTCATCACCTTTTGGTTAACTGAATCTATGTCTGTGTCTTCATCTGCTGCAAGAGGTAGCTTATCTGTATATACAAAGATTATTGACATCTAAATTTATGTGTCTGAATCTCAAGTTCAATCCTATCCTTAAAATTTAATTCCTTTTATTCCTGCTACCATTATTTTTATTTTTTTTCTATCCTATTACTCTCTGTTAAGGATTTTTCCTACCCTTTTGGACCTACAAAGAGAATAATACAAGTATTATGCCCTAAAAATTTGTAATGAACTAGCCTCTAAACTCCAAATTATTATTATTATTAAATACATTTATATGATATAGGATATTTTAATGATACTATATATACATTAAAATTATAACTTATATTGACAGTGTACACATTCTGAGTGTTGTATCACAGTTACTTCATTGTACCACTAAGAGATGCAGAACGTTTAAGTGATATTCTAATGCAAACACATTATCTTTTCTTGATCTCTTTTAGCTTCCACTGACATTTCTTTGCCTTAGGTACAACCTGTCAAAAGAAATTGCTCAACATGCTTATTAATAGCAGTAAAAGTATGCCTAATGTGATTCAATTAGCACAATCTAGTAGACTCACCCTGTGACTGCTTCAGGAATCTTGTCATTGAATTTTAGCTTATAACCTTAAAGACTGTGTGGAAGTTATTAAAAAGCCTAATTAGATTTTCTTTTCTTAGAATATTTAAATACATTCATTATTGGTCTATCTTTTGGGTTTCTTTACATCAAAAATTTTAAAAACAGAAGCCGAAACAGACAAAAAAAAAAAAAAAAAAAAAAAAAAAAAAACAACCATAAAAAGAAAACAACTGATTCCCAGGAAAAAAATAATAAGTTAAAGTATTTTTCAGATTTAAATCTTTCTTGATTATATTAGATTTTACACACAATCTTGAAACTTCTTTGCACTGAAAGGGCAAAGAATAAACAGCAGACACAGAAAACAAGTGGAAATAATGAGGCTCTCAGTAAAGATTTTAGCATTATATTTCTTGCCAGTAACCACTCAGAAGAAAGTGCATGTGGTCTCAGATGACATTTGAAAATAGTTTGTGGAGTACAAAAGATATTTTTTATCTATAGGAATGGTTAATGACAATTTTTTCATAAAGCAATAATGAAATCTGAAAAGGATAAAAAAGGAAATGAAAATGGGTAAGTGCATGGGTCAGAAATAAACGCAGTGGCAGAGCTTTATAATCTGTTTCTCTATGCAGGTAAGGTGCTCACTGAAATTAACTGAAAAAATTATTTGATCCAATAACAGGCAAGCAATTTGAGAACAGGTGAGTAGCAAAAAAATATTTATGCTAGCCCATGATGTGATAGGAATTTATCAGACCAATCTAGAAAACTTCACTATAAAAGACTATGGTCCAGGGGAAATCTCTACTGTTTGTATCTGATATTTAAATGCCAACTGTCCACAACTCCCTACTTAATGCAAGTTGATGGAAAGTGAGATCATGGAAAAAAGTAGTGAAAGAAGGACCTGTGCCAGGAATGAAATACAAGCTGTTCAAACACAATTTGCTCTAAAATTTGCCACTATCTTGGTTTGTGAAGACATACTTCACTAAATTTAAGTATAATGTGGAGAACTAAAGCCTTTTTATCTAAGGTCCAAATTCAAATTATTTTACCACAGCTGATCAATACTAGGATAGAAAATGTTAAAGCTATTAAATGGATTAAGCTGTCTACCAGTACTCAACTTAGCTGCAACTACCAAAATTTCTTGACTTTTACTGAATTTTTGCACCTGTCCAGCCTGCAGTAAAAAACACTTTCAGTGCCATCCACTCATATACTTCCTCAGCTCCTTCCCCAGAACACTGCTCAAACACATCAAAACAAGTTTCTAAATGATTATCAAGCCAAATGACAATTACATGTCTCACAACCTACATGCTTTTATATTTTACATATGTTATTTTAGCCAACTCATACGTACTTTCAATATGTTTATCAGAATAGAGAAATGATTTTGAAGTGTGAAAGGTAGAGAAAACGTAACATTTATTGATTAAGAATTCATCCTATCTTCTGCTACTTTTTTTTTTAAAAAAATTAAATTATTCCTTTGTTCTGTCTTCACAGAATTTTCTTAAAAAGATGGAAAGCTGGATTTTGCTTGTGATTGGTGGTCACTGAACTCTGAATCACACACTACTCCTGTGCCAGCATTACAGATCCATGGTACTTCTGAGCATTACCAGCATGTTCACTTTATTATCACATTACACTACATTTTCTCACAGTTCTCTCACTTGTTTGAATGATCAGGGAATCAGGGTGATGAAATAAACTCTTTTAAATACTTTACAATCTACAAATAAAGTCACGGATTAAAAGATAATTTTTGTTCGATTAATATTTTAATGAAACTAATATATTTTTATTACAACTAGTAGAAATCATAACATTTGAGCAGTGATCATCTCATAAATATCTAGAATTTCATTTTCCTCTTGTAAAGATGGAAATGAATTCATAAGGAATTTAGGGTTTCACTCATTAAGAACAATTTTCCCCTAATGCAGTGGATCTTCTAAAAGCCTTAGCTTTGCTTGATTTGATTTTCTCAGTTATGATCTTTTCATTGTTTCTGTAACATTTCTGATTTCATAGGGAATCACTTCCAGTAAGTTTGTCCTGAAAAAGCTATAGTAAGTAAAACTTCTTTTCACAACATCTCAAAAGATTCAGTGACTCTTCAAAATAAAAGTATTTTTTTCTGAATAGAAATTTCACATAGATTCAAAAGACCCCAAGGAGACAGAATGGATATTCGTGGAAAAACTTTTACTCAGTGGAGTGTGAATCTTACAGATGGGCTTGTGTTAAATATTAGAAAATGTGCAAACAAATCATCAATGACAAGAGAGAAATCAGATGTAATGAAAACATGCATTGAACTTTTTCTTCCCTCACACAGCATTTCTCAAAATACGTGTATAACATACCGTAAATGCTTTAGAAAATTTAGCTCCAAGAAGTATCAATACTACTGAGATATTACTTACCACCAGCTGATGGAAATTTCAGGAAAATCTAAATAAATCTAAGGTCATGCAAGCAACTTTAAAATCCAAAAATGTTTTTGTTAGATAAAATTAAGTCACAGTTGTATAAATATGAAGCAACTTACTTGGTGAGAAGGTGAAACATTGGCATAGATGATAGGAAAAGTAGCTACAAGGTAGATGGAAGAACCAGGAAGAAAAAACCCCAAGTTTTATCATACCTTCTGTCAGGCATCTGAAGTTAAAGTCACACAGTATGATAGCCACTTATTTGTCCCTTCTAGTATTCTCATTTATGTCAGCTCCAATGTCATTCATAAGAGGCTATAGGAAGACAGTTGGGTTTCTTTTTAATTCTTTTCCTGGCATGAAAGGATTTTAAAGGTCAGTGAAGGTTTCCCTCTTTTCTCATTGTCTGTACTGCAGAAACTCTCACCTGCACAGTGTCAGCGAAGGTCATAGGTGACTTACACTGCATCCTAGTCCTTAGCAGTATACACCAAAAGGCATAGTGACAGAGAGGCCAAAATACTACATGGCTTACAAGGACATTTAGTAGAACAAAAAATTGAATGGAAGAAAGGAAGATGGAAAAATTGTGAGAAAATTGCATCTGTAGAAGAAAGATAGTTACTAAGTAAAAGAAGAAACTAATAGAAATAGAAAAGGAAAAACAACCACAACAAAAAGCCCAGAAAAAAACAAGTCAGACTGGCTCAGGAGAGCAATTGAAAAGTTGCTAGTACAAGGGAAAAGGGAATGTTGTCTCTCACAGAGTAAGAGAATAAGGATCCTTCTATATCCCCTCCCTGCCCCAGTTCTATTACTGGCCGCAAAGCAAACTTTGAAAAATCACATTGATTATTTTTCTGCAAGGACAGTCTCTGGAGCGGACGCAAGTGAAATGTTCTTTTTTTCCTACCCACCATTTAACCACATAATTGTCACTCTAACAGCCTGTTTCTGGCATCAGGGTAATCCCCTGGGCGTGATATGGTGCAATAACTGTTTTCCATGAGAAGGAATATAGTTGGAAGACATGCTACATCTATGTTTAAGCCTGCCCTTCACAGAATCACAGAATGGTTGAGTTTGGAAAGGTCTTCTTCAGGTCATTTTGTCCTTCCCTGCCCCTGCGTTGTTCTGGCACAATCAGCTAGAGCAAGTTGCCCAGGACCTTGTCCAGTTGAGTACTGACTGTATCCAAGGATGGAGACTCCACAACCTCTCTGAGTGACCTGCTCCAGTGTCTGACTACTCTCACAGTAAGAAAGTGTTGTCCTGTGTTCAGAGACAATTTCATGTGTTTCAATTTGTGTCCATCGACTCTTGACTTATCACTGGGCACTACAGACAAGAGTCTGTCTTCCTTGGTTTTATTTGCTCCCATCAAGTATTTATATACATTGATAAGATCTTCCTGAGCCTTCTCTAAGCTGAAGAATCACATCTCTCTCTGTCTCTCCTCATTTTAAAGATGTTCCAGGTGATTCAGATGAGCCATTTCAATGCTCACTGCCTGAATATCATTTGATACTGATTTGGAGGATGGTTAGGATAATTTTTAGTTGATTTGGGTTTAGTTGTTTGGTAGTTTTTTGTTTTAAAAACAGGCTGATTCAGGGACTGTTCATTTCCCATGCTTGAAATCAGAAATATTGGGACTCTCTAAAGAACTTTGCATCTAGGATTTCTAGAGAGAGCAAACTCCTGAAACTTATTTTGTCCCTGAAAGCAACCAAAGCTTTAAGTTAAGAGAGCAGTGAAAATAAACAGCAACTTTTGTCATTCTTGCTATATAGGATTGCAGTTCCCAACATCATATGATTAGAGCTAATCATCTAGGTTTTTAATAACAAATCTTCAGTAAACAGTGGGTATAGAATAAGCATTTAAACTGGAAATCAAGAAACTATATTTCTTCTATCACATTTTGACTAGTTCCTGGGACCCCTAGGGCCCTGTGATAGAAGACTATGAGAAGGGGAATGATGAACTCCCAGCTGACTCTGAAGTTGTTTGAGACTTTCTCCAGCTGAATGCTTGAAAGTCTGCAAGGCCCATTGAGATTCATCCCAGGATACTGAAAGAACTGGCCGATGTAATCTCATGTTCTCTCTCCAATATTTTGCAACTATCTTGGGAGTCTTGAGAGGTCCCAGTCGACTGGAAGCTGGCAAAGACTAAGAAGCATAAGAAGGAAGATACTGGTAATTAAGGCCTGTCAGTCTCATTTCAGTGCTTGGTAAGATTATGGAGAAGGTTATTGTGGGAGTTACTGAAATACACTTAAGAAGCAACATAGTCACTGGTCATAGCCAGTATGGGTTCACAAGGGGAAAGTCCTGCTTAACTTAAGATCACCCATCTGGTTGACCAAAAGAAGCCAGTAGATCAGGTGGTTTTGGATATTAGCAAAGTTTTTCATACTGTATTTCACAGTATCCTTCTGGACAAAATGACCAGCATACAGCTAGACAAATTCATAATATGTTGGGTGAGCAACTGGTAGATGGGTGAGGCTCAAAGAATTATAGTAAATGGAGTTACATCAGATTGACCTCCAGTCACTAGTGGGGTTCTCCAGGGCTCAGTTTTAGGGCCAGTGTTCTTTAATGTTTTAATAAATGATCTGAATGTAGGAATTAACTGTACATTAAGTAAGTTTGTTAATGATAGTAAATTAGGAGAAGCCATGGACTCCCTTGAGGGGGGAGAGGCCTTACAGAGATAGATAGACTAGAGAGCTGAACAATCACCAACTCTGTGAAATTTAATAAGAACAACTGATGGATTCTCCATCGGGGATGGGATAATCCTGGTTATACATACAAACTGGGGGACAAGAGGCTGGAGAGCAGCCTCACAGAAAGAGATCTGGGGCTTTGGGTTGCTGGCAAGTTGGCTTTGAGTCAACAGTGTGCCCTGGCAGTCAAAAAGGCCAGCCTTGTCCTGGGATGCATCAAACACAGCATAGCTAGCAGGTCAAGGGAGGTGATTGTCCCACTCTACACCGCACTGGTGCAGTCTCACTCTGAGTACTATGTGCAGTTTTGGGTGTCTCAATAAAGAAGGACATCAAACTATTAGAGTGTGTCTGGAGAAGGGTGGCTAAGATGGTGAAAGGTCTTGAGGGCAAGAGGAGTATCTGAGTTTGCTTGGTTTGTTTATTTTGAGAAGGCTGATGAGGGGTGCCCTCATCGCAGTCTACAACTTCCTCAAGGAGGGCAGTGGAGACAGAGGTGTTGATCTCCTCTCTCTGGTGACCAGCAATAGGACACAAGGAAATGGAATGAAGCTGTGTTAGGGGAAGTTCAGATTGGACATTAGGAAAAGGTCTTCACCAAGAGGGTGGTTGGTCACTGGAAGAGACTCCCCAGGGAAGTAGTCACGGCACCCAGCCTGTCGGAGTTCAAGGATCATCTGGACAAGACTCTTAGTGATATGATTTAGTTTTAGGTAGTCCTGTGAGAAGTAGAGAGTTGAACTCAATGATCCTCATGGGTCTCTTCCAACTTGATATATTCGAGTTCTATGATTCTATGAGAAATTTGAATTTTACAAGACCTATTACGTAGACTACTTGAGCACTTTCATAAATCTGTCCTAAGCTTATTAACTTACTGACTGAATGACATAGTCTGTGTGCCACATTGATATTTAAACATAGATGCATTTCTAACCTTATCTGACACAGCAAAATTAATACTTGCATTTGTAAGCAGAACACTCTATTTTTTCTAATGCTAAATTTAAGTACTCAGCAGAAATGCGTGTCAAAAATTAACCAAAGTATAAGCTGTAGAATGTAAAAACAATAACAGCAACAAGCCATTAGGAGTGGAATAGAGAAGGACAAATGTAATAATGTCCAGGTTTAATTCAGAACCAAATCAATTCTGTTCAGTGATTTTACTTTTCAGCTGAGTCTCTGCTAACTAATGGCACTTTCTGAAGCTCACAGCATGTTTTCGCAGACAGTGTCTGATTCTAGCAGTGATAACACTTGATGTTTAGAATTACTCCCAAAGACAGGTGTGCAGACCAAGGTCACTGCTAGATCTTGTGTACCACATCGGGGGGGTGCAGAAAGTGAGAAGCCGCACCTGCAGGGAGGAGCGGCCAGGAGAGGGGGCTCTAAACTGACCAATGAGGTATTCCATCCCATATACGTCATATTCAGTATAAAGCTGAGGGATCACAAGGGACTTGACCCTTATGCTTGGATGCTCTTCCCTTCAGGATCCTAGGGCCTTCCTTTTTCCTTTGGTGTACACTACCCTTCCCTTCAGCCCTCTTTCTTCTCAGCCCTGCCTTTGATCCCAACTGGTGTGTTCCCTAACCCAGCTCCTGAACCCCATTCCCATCATCTGCTGAGCACAGTCTGGGACTTTGCCAGTGCCTACTGGTGATGGTGATGTAACTGCCATCAGGGGGAGGTTAGGCTTGATACTGGTTTTGTATATATTTGTATATATTCCCTTTTATTACCTTTTCATTAAAGCATTTTTAGTTTTCTTTTCTAATCTGGAAACCTCTCTCATTCCCTTCCTCTGCCACTCAGGAGGAGAAAGGGGACATAAGCCTCTCTCCTTTATCCTCTTTCTCTTCCTCTATTTGGGGGGGGGGAAAGAGGGGTTAATAGAGAGCGTCTATTGTAGATCTGGTGGATTGAATCTAAACCTTGGCAAATAATATAAGAAGTACATAGTGTATACAAAAAACCTTGAAAATTAAATGGTCCAAGCTTATTTGAAGATCTTTTCAAGGCATTACAATGAAAATATTTTTTGAGAGCAAGATGCTACGCAAAATTGAAAACTGGCATGCAGAAGCAATCATTACTTTATATAGACAATATTTGGAAATGTACACAGCTGCGTACATTTCACAACTAGGGAAAAGATTCACGGGATGAGTGCTGATGTTCTTTGGCAGCAGTGAATGAATGATTTATCAGAGAATCACAGCTATGACTGAGTGAGAGTTAGAAAGATTACATGTCACATGTACCATGTAGTTGCACTTCTTCTACCTCATCCTACTGCATAGCCTATGACTGGAAATTTAACTGATTAATACAAAATTTTGCTATCAAACTGGTGTAAGAATAAGGAAATAAATCACAGAATGTGTAATTCATGAAATCAATGACAATTCAAGGAGTGAAAACATACATTCAGTTATACTCTATGGCATCACAATAAAAAAAAAACCAACACAAACAAACCAAACTTAAAAAAGTTTATAACTTCAACTAACTAGAATTATGTAGGTATTGCTTTCTAATATTGAAATGAAATAAGAACTTTTATTTTACAGGAAAGATAAATGACATAAGTAATTGTAAATCAAATTGGCACTTAACACTATTTTCAACTATCTTTTTATCTAAAAATTAATATACATTTAGTTTGTGGCTCATGAACTCCAATTTACACTTTTCAAATCTTTTAGTAGAATAATCACAAGGGTAATCTATAATCAGCTATATCATTCTTCTATCAAATGAGCTATTGAAACTCAGCATCTGTATGAAAGACTCTCAATCATCTTACTTGTATATCAGCAATTACAGAATTTAAATTTAAGAGTTCAGGAACAGGTGTTTTTTGATCTGCTTTATCACAAGATAGAACATCCAGCCACACACTCACCTATCAAAATTTGCTAGTGCAAATTTGAGAACATTTATGTTTGGAAGTATGGCAAAGCTAAATATCAAGGAGAAGGTTTTGAAAAAAACAAGTTTCTGCTTCAGAATATAGAATAATATTCTGTCTTCTTGGACTACAAATTTTTAGGCCCTTTTTGTGATAGTAGTTAAAACCATGCAACTGTTAGTATATACAGTTTTCTAAATACATTAATAACTCTAAATATCTGAATCAAGTAGCATAACATTTTTCTTTATGAGATAAATGTCAAAGAATGGGCTAACTTTATGCGTAATCTACAGTATAAATGTCAGTATATCCTTTCAAGATCCTTTTTTTAATTGGTGGAGAGAATTGGGAATTTCAGTAGCATGATTCTGCTATCTATGTAGGCATTTTTTTAAGAGCAAATTTAAATTTAGAAGTGTGCTTTTCTGTTGACTGTAAAATCAAATAGTTCAAATATAGGTTTTTATTTTGTTCAATTTTGTCAATCTACACTTCTTTTAGAAATTGTCATTTCTCCTTGATGTTATCTCCAAACTCAGTCAAATGTTTAGCTTTGCCTTTCCTTTATTCATTGTGTCCCCCTTCCACATTATCATTGCTAAAATAATGTAATATCATCTTCCTTCCAGTTTACCTCTTCCATTGGAGCAGAATTAGATTCTGTTGTATTTTGTACTTTAACAGATCATTTTTCTCTTTCCTAGTCAAGTTTAAACCTTGCTTAACTGGTTAGAAACCAATAACCACCCACATAATCAGCATATCTATATTTTTCAACTTAAAGTCATTGCTCATTGGCTTTTATTGCAATTTCAAGTAGATGGCATCTAAACACCTCTTGTGAAATATAACCCTCACTTGACTCTGTATAAAGGAATTAAAACATTCCAATTCCTTATTTAACCTTTATTACAAGAAAATATCAGTAGCTGGCAGTCTTTCCACCTACACTTGAAAAGGAGCAGAATTGATCATTTTCCAGGCAAAGGGAGTTATTTTTCATTGTATCTTGTTAATTTTTTCCTCTCATGTTACTTTTGTTCTGATACGAATTATGATGGTTAGGATCTTATTCATCTTCTTCCTCAGTTGCATGGAAATAATAATAAGAAGAAGCAGAGGGAAAGAAAAAAAGTTATGGTTTTTACTCTTCCCTATTTTTTTGCTTTGTGCACCAGACATTTTGGCCTTTGCCCCTCAGAAATCATGATTTCTCAGCTATTTATTTGTGTTTGTTTATTTATTTAAATCTGTTGTCTTCTTAGTAAATCTGCCTTATCTTTTGGTTTCCTTCAGTGCCTAGGTCTAAACTGATACCAAAAGAGGTCCAAAACCCATTAATTAACACTGATTGCCTTGAATATATTGTGCTTTTGGATAACATCCCTTGCATCACATTGGAATCGTCTTAAACAGAGCCAGAGAACAAAAGAAATACTGAGCAATATTCATGGTCAGTGATCTAACAAATAAACTTTTTTACTTAGCAGTAAAAGTACAGTATCTTACTCCCAGTATCAGAAATAAAATTTCTGATATTGTCATATTTATTTTCCTATGTAGATCTGCTATTCCTGTCTTTGGACTATCTTGCCTACTGTTATTCAGCACTCAGTAACAATGCTTTTCACATTTTCTTTTGGTTACATTTAAGGTTTATTTTAATTATTTTCAGCATCACTTGTCTCCTACAACTTTATCCAAAAATAGAGCCAGACAAAATGCCTCTTTTAATACTCAGATATTTTTCATATGTTCATATTGAACATATGAAGAAACTTCTACATATCTTTAATAAAGCATAGTGTGGGTTTACTAGGAAACATGGTGATTCATTTCAATTTAACTGGAATTTACTTTTGAATTAATATTTGGATTTTGATATTCTATAGCTATAGAGTCAGTATTTAAGTAATATCTCAGTTCAATTTGTTTCTGGCTATTACCTTCATATATGCAGATTAATTTATGTCCCCTTCTTCTTCTTCAACCCCTATCTGGGTTTTTTTTGTGAGTACTAGAGACAGTACTTTAAAACTTTATAAGGTTAGCTATAAAATTATTTTAAATAACACATACCAGAGAAATTTGGTTTGCAGAATGCTACTTTTTCAGTTCCTCTTTCATCATCCGGCTATGATGTCAAATCAGCCTAAAGGTGTGTTATATTGCCAGCTTTTCTAACTCAAAAACTATTCTGGATTTTGTTGACATAATGTAGTGATACCCAAAGGGCTTTCTACAAGGCCTTTATTTATGCATACTAGTCATTTTTGACTGTGTCTGTCAGCTGTTCTTTCATGCATGAAACCAAAAAAGGCACTAAACAGAGTGAGTTAGTACTAATTGCAGTTAGTGTATTGGAAGAAACTAATATATTGAACATATAATCCATTCTTTAAATCAAGAGATGATCTGAGTTTCACATTTGTAATATATGTATATTTGCCAGATCTCTTTCTGAGATTAGTATTTCCCTCCTCTTGGTCTCTAAAGCCCTTGAGAAGTATTTTATATTTAAATATGCAACTTAAATTTAGACATCAATCATTACAAGTTTATCGACTTCTATTTTTTATGTTAACATGAGGAAGGAAAAAGCCAATTAAACATCACAATACTGAGAGAGATAACACAGAATTTGAAGCATCAATTAGACCTTAAATTTAGAAAGAGAATTGCTTCTACATTAATAATTTTCTTGTTTTGAGTTCAGTTACTCCTGAGTTCTGTTAGATGAAATTATATTAGCATCAATTTGTAATGACAGCTACCAATTTTTTTCCTTTGTATAATCTGTATTGCATAATCACATAATACAAAAATAGAAACTCAATTTCTAATTTTCTTTATTTTTTTTTCTTTTGCCTTAGAGTTAATAACAAACTTCCACTATATGATGTATATTTGAACTCCACTTATCAAATGAGTTCATTTCTATTCAGGTAGCTCAGCTGTGTTGACAGAGTACGCTTTGTTCCGATATATTTTGACTTTGCAAGAATCCAGAAAAATATTAATTTCATGTTTTGTATAGTTCTTTTTTTTCTAGTTGAATTTCCTATGTGTATTTTAAATTTATTAAATGGACAAAGAGATATCAGAGTATAATTGAAAAGAAAAAACAAAGAAACCAAGCCAAAAGCAAACGAAAAAACTATTCTTAACAAGCTAACTTTGTAAAATACTATTACAAAAACATTTACAAGATTAGATGATCATCTCTGAAGACATTATCCTCTCTTCTCAAGGCAATTACATTGAAAATAGTCTGCAATCTATAGGAAGTCATTTTGCTTCAAATAAACCTGTTAAATTCTCCTTCTAGAGAGTTACTAACAAAAATGAAAGTTTGTCAAGGATGTTTGGGGTTAATCAGTTCATCAGTCTTTTTTTTCTAAGTAAATACTTATACTTTTAGTCACATACCTTGAGATCAGGGTACTTAGAAAATTGCAACTCAGTCCAGTTCTCATTGTTAATAGTTTGGTAGAAGTGAAGAATAGGAATTTCCTCCCACATTTAAGTATGTATTTTTTAGGTTTTGCTGCAAGTCCTATAGATATCTTTTGATCATATTTAAATTTTTAATTTTTAAATTTTTAGTATGAACAATCTTAAATCCTTCGTGTGGCTGAAGACTAACAGAACTTGAGGCAGATGTACACCAAACATGTGGGTTGCATTATTTCATAAATCAATTTTCATGAGATGGACTCTACCACATGACAATTATTAGAGGATCCTCTGTGGCTGTGAAGTGCCTATGATTTAGAGATAGTGTCAGCTAAGATGAATCCCAGCCTGACAGGTTTTGGTTAGGAATCAATGTATTGAAGTAAAATATTTGATTCCAGGATATATAGATCATTATGATTAATGTCTATCTAAATAAAATAATCAGATTGGTGTTTTATTAATATTTAAATATGAAAAGGTATTTTCACTTATGTGAGGAAAGCCAATAATTTTAAAGCAGTCGACAATATGCAGCTTATTCAAAACTAAGATGGTTTTGAATGGGTTTGTTTTTAATGTGCTACTTTATTTTGTTCTTTCAAAGTCTTAGAGCTCTTAAATTCACTTAGTGATTATTTTTAAATCTAGTATCAAACTAATTATCATATGTTCTTTGTAGTTTAAATTACATCAAACAATTTTTAAAAAATCTCTTGATAATTTATTCTTTTATGTACCTGCAATTACAATGTATAAGCAATCAAACAAAAAGCAAGGTATGTATATGACAATGAAAATCACTCTCACATTGCTGTCAAGGAATTTATAGGATTAGAAATCAGATTTAAGGAGTTCTAATCACAGTTCAATTTTAATAGGTTTTTTTTTCCTTTGTACATTTCTTTTGATTTCACAACTATAGAAATTAAAAAATATATATTTTTAAAAATCTTAAATAAAAACAACAAAATAAGTAGGAGGAAAAAAGTCATGTCCATTGCAAAATCATAAATTAAATCCTAATTAATTTAATGTGTGCCAGTATTTTGGCATTTTAAGTTTCATCTTTAGAGGTGTGACTAGAGAAATTAGCTCCAAAGATTATCTTATTAATTAAAAAAGTTAATTTCCCTTTTCATTGATTTCTTGTTATACCTATACTGGTCAGATATTTGCCTGATGTCATTGTCTGGGATCTCAGAAACACACTGATGTACTAGAAACTTCTAAGACAGGAAAGACAACTGTAGACAATAAAAGAGTTAGGCAGATAAATTTACAAGACACCTACCATTTAGCCCGGGTTCAATATGAGTCTCAGAATAAAATCTTGAACAAAGCAATGAACATAGGAATATCTGTGATACTCAATTCCTCTTTACTGTGTTCTGCTAGGGAATCTGACTTCCCCGAGATTCAAAAGGTGTTCATAAGTCTTCCTCAGGTCCTCTGCCTTATCTGCTGCAGTGTGCAAGTGTGCTGAGGACCTGAAGGAATTAAATAGTAAGCCATTGTGGGCAAATTAATATATCCCTAAATGACTAATCAGTATAAAGGTGAAGTTAACTGTATAAATGTGAAGTGGTGTGCATGGGGGATGGGAGAGAGAGGCTGTGAAGAACAATAATCTCTATCTACACATACAGAAAGATGGCCTCCTAGTTGACTGTTTCAACTCTGCAGAGAGATCTAAAATTTATGATGCATGGTTGAATAAAATAAACAATTCATTGTACAGTCACAATTAGGAAAACAACTAAACAAAAATCAAAATTCTTAGGAAAAAAAGAGTATAGAACAGAACATAGTTATGTTATATTTAAAACAGAAAACACAAAGATCCCACTGCATAAAGTTGTGGTTCAACCACTTTTAATGTTGGGAGCAATTCTCATCCTCTCTTCTAAAAAGGACACATTAGAATGGGAAATGTTTCAGAGAACAGCAAAAAAAGTTGTCAAAGCTATAATTTTCATGAAGAATATTGAATAGTCTAGAGCTTCTTAGCCTGGGAAAGAAAAATCATAGCAAATTTAACAGAGGTCTACAAGATTTTAAGTGGTAAGATGAAAGTGTATGAGCCATCTGTCCATGGTTTCTTCCATTACAAGAGCTATAGGCCACCAAATAAGGTCCAGATCCAAAACAGAGAGAGTGATGTTATATCATGCAGTGGATAGTAGAGTTTTTTGTGCTTTGTGAAAGACCATGTTGTGAATTTAAATAAGCTCAGGAAGAAGTTAGACAAATTGTTGGAAGAGACATCCACTGTGAGTTTACCAACTAGACAAACTAAATTTAAAGAAACAGAACAGAAAAAATTCAGATGCTGAAGGAGTATTAAGAGGAAAATATCACACAAGATTGCCATGTTTTTACTTTTTCTTGAGCATCTATTTATGGACACAGTTGGAAACAGGATGGCTGAACAGTACATCTGAACCACATCTTACATTTTAACACCATTCTTCCTTTCAGCTCCTTTGAGTTGCAGATGGAATAATTCCTCATCTCTCATCTTAGAGTCAGAGGCACAATGAGGGTATTCACTTTAAGATGAGTATTCTTGCTCAATCCTTGCCCTTGGACAGCAATGTTATTAAGGATGAACTCAGCAATACAGAGGGAATATTAACTTTGTAGGTTGATAAAGACTGTATTTGACAATTAAGTGTTCCGTACTCCCAATTGTATTACTCAGATATATTTAAAAATCATAGAATCATAGAAAGTATGGCTGGAAAGTAACTTGTTACAGGATTATTTCCCATTTACTGCGTTACAAAAAAATCAGCAGCACCTGCCATATTCCTAGTATATATTGTCTATCATTTCTCACAATTTATGTGTGGCTGTGGTTCCATAATGAATATTAAATGTATAATAGAGAAATATGTCTAAAAAGTCTAAAACCAAGAACAAGAACCACTTACTCCCCCTTCCAGAAAGATACTCTACCAATTAAGTTACAGAATCTATTCCATTATTTTGTCATATGAACTTTGAACCATTTTCTTTGACTGCAACTAGACTTCTGGACATGACCCTACTTTTACTCCTTTACTTTTTTTCTTGAGTACAAACTATGTGCAGTCTCACAAAATCAACAGGATATTCAGCCTAGAAACACCAATTTCTTGAGTCAGTGCTCTAAATTTTTGGTCAGTATAGTGAGAACCTTTCACACCACTCCTGCCATGTATAAGAAGGATGCAATTGCAAAGGTGTTTTGGAAAAAGATGGGTCCCACTCATAGATGGATGTGTTCTGAGAGATCCCACTGGCTTCAGAAACAGTGGTGAGACACTGGAACAGATTACCTGGAGAAGCTGTGAATGCCTTATTCCTCGAATTATATATATTCAAAGTCAGGCTGGACAGGGTTTTGAGCAACCTGATTTAGTAGATGTCCCTGACCACTGCAGGAGGCACTGGCAATAGGTGAACTTTAATGGTTCCTTCCAATCTAAACCATTCTATGATGCTATGATTCTGTGATTCTATGCTGTGTTCTGACTATGGCTTTCCTAACTAGCTGACACAGATAAGCCATGACACTAGGGACATAGTGCTCATAGCTCTTACTGAAGGATTTAATCCTGAAAAGATCTAAATAGTGGAGGTTTTTTATGGCAGAAAAAAAGGTAAAAAGTATCTACTTGTCAATATGTCAAGAGGTAAATATTGATAATATATTAAAGTCAGCATGAATAAATATTAAAGTTTACTGACTTCCTATTTAACTCTTCTTAAAGACTTTTCCATGTAACTGAAAAATGAGTATATTAATTTATTCATATTTTTGTTTATTTCATATAACCTAAGGATGGTGAAAGTATTTTCCAATGAATTAATGATCATTCTGTAATTCAAAATCAATATTATCCTGTTTGTGCTCTCCCAGCAGAACAATGATTGTTGCAAGGTCTACCCTATTTTAATGCCAGTACTGATGGCAGCAGTGAGCACATCTGTGGGAGATGCACCCACCTAGAACTCCTCTGTTTAGTGACAGAGGAGAGGAGGTGAGGAGATTGAGGAGTACCAGGGAGTGTGAGATAGACTACTGGAGTTGCACCCTACATTTCCTGGGACAGGCCTAACAGGCAGACAAGATGCCTTATGCAGAGGATTCCCTACACTCTCCCAGCCTGGGTAAACACAGTGACTTAAGGCCCATAAGGAAATGGCTACAAGTTCCTTCCAGGTGCAGCAGGTGCATCTCCTCTTTGACTACCCCACCTTTCCAGGTGCCCTTGAAAAATAGATATGAGGATCTGTAAGTGTGTAGTGGGTCTGTCTGAGNTGGGAAGTAGA
Organism: Brachypteracias leptosomus; assembly: GCA_013401335.1. Lineage (NCBI taxonomy): Eukaryota > Metazoa > Chordata > Aves > Coraciiformes > Brachypteraciidae > Brachypteracias > Brachypteracias leptosomus. The sequence continues at coordinate 74,224 of VYZX01031042.1, read as the reverse complement.
GAGTAACGGCTTTGCTTGCTTTTGCTTTGCGCGTGCGCGACCTTGCTTTCTCTGCTGTTTATTAAAACTGCTTCTTATCATAACCCACGGGTTCTTCTTTTCCATCTTACTCTCTCCCCGCTTGCCTTGCTGACGAAGGTTTGGGTTGTGGGGGGGGGAGTGATAGAGGGACTAGGGGCGTGCACCGGGCACCCAGCCAGGGTAAACCCACCACAAAGTGGAATTGAACAATAATAAGGATGATGATTCCTCTAACTTGGATGTGTAACCAAGATTAAGTTGACCTATGCCTTGTGTCAAAACCATTTCCATAAGGAAAAAAAAAAAGTCATTGTTATAGGAGACTGCCTCCTGAGGGGAACAGAAGGTGTAATATGCAGATTAGACCCACATCTTAGGGAAGTCTACTGCTGTCCTGGGGCCAGGGTTAAAGATGTGAAAAGAAAACTTCCTACCTTGATATGGCACTCAGATTATTATCCATTATTGATTTTTGAGCTAGGCAGCGATGCAATTACAACTAGAAGTTTGAGGGCAATCAAGAGAGACTTCAGGGCCTTGGGATGACTGGTTAAGGGATCAGGAGCACAAGTAGCTTTCTCCTCTATCCTTCCAGTTGCAGGGAATGATGAGGGAACAAAACAGGAGGCAGATGAATACCTGGCTCCAAGCCTAGTGTTATCAGCAGAATTTGGGGATTTTTGATCACAAGTCAGTCTACACAACACTAGGCCTGCTGGGGACAGATAGAGTACACCTGTCTCAAAAGAGGAACAGGATTTTTGCACAGGAGTTGGCATGGCTCTTTAAAATATCTTTAAAATAGATTTGAAGGGGGAAAGGGATAAAACTGGGCTTGCTAAAGATAAACCTTGGGGCAGTACATCAATGTTTGAGGGGCAATGTGCTAGCGAGGTCCTTCAGTCTGACATCTCAGTACAGGAAGCAGATGTAAATCTATGCAGCAGGCAAGACAAAAAGGTTATTAATGTGTTAGAAACCATGGAAACATCTGAGAATTGCTACATAAGAAACAGGGCTTCTCACCTTAAAATGGTGGCAGGATCAATATCCTGCAGCTTATTGTACTTTATAGTGTGAAAATTAATAGGGGGGGGTTTTTCATAAATAATGATTAGGCTAACTTAAAAACTTCTCATCTATTCAGATTTTGGAAACAGTGTATCATGTGTGGTTGCAAACTATGTCATACATCTCTTGCTCTACTGATTTCCCTTTGGCCAGTTTAGACTCACTCCATTTTGCCCCTGAGCATCTCATTCACACAAGTACATTTTTCTCAACATGTAGATAAGTAACATAGAAACATAACATTAAGCTAAATAATCACTAAATAACAGGATATTTAGACATCACAATGTTGAACCTTAGAACTTCCTGCTTGCAGTTTTATAGATTAATATGTAGTATTAATCAGACATGTTATTAATTTGTAATCAACAGCTATATCATTTTCAATCAACTATATTTTTGCAGTTAGCATAAATTGCACGGTTTAAGCAGCAGGTGGCTACAGGGGTGGCCTGTGTGGGAGGAGACTGTGAACTGCCAGTCATATCCCATTCCAGACAGCTCTGAAACTGCTGTGAGTAGTACATCATGCACCAAAACTTCATCAGATAAGCACACAGCACCGCTATTCAGACATATTTAAGAAATAAACTGGACATTGCTAGGGACTGAGGACACACTGCACACTTCTGAAGGTGCTGATAGAAAGACAGGGAGGAGACATCTGAAGCCAAAAGGGTCATATACATTCCTAAAAGGACTAGGTTCATGGATGACCATGCTGAAGCAAGGACACCCTGGGGGGACTGTGATCCTAGGCAACTCACATCATTGCAGGGACATCCTTGAGTGACTGCAGTAGAGAGCAGCAGAGGAAAACTTGCAGATAAAATCATGGAATCATAAAACATAGAATCATTTTGATTGGAAAAACCCTTTAACATCATCCAGTCCAACCACAAATGTAAGGAGCAGCAGAAAGAAGACCTGGTAGAAATCATTACACACACAACCCCAGACTTCTATGCCAGTCAACATACCACTAAAGGAATTGGAAGCTAGCGTGTGTAACTCAGTGTGAAAATAAAAGAGACTGAGACTAGGAAGGGGAAGGATAGGTGTTTGGTTTAGGAGTCTGAAGAACAGGAAGAAAAGGGATTTTGTGAAAGGCTTTAATTGTTCATGTTCTTTTTTTTTTCCTCAGTAACCAAATCAGTTATCAGAAGCTTGTGTGAATCAGTAATAAATTAAATTAAGTAATAATTCCCGAGTCAAGAATATTTTGCCTACAAAAATATTACAAACCAGGATTTCACAAAAGTCTTTCAGAGAGCACCTCCGTGATTTTTGGACCATCATGATGAAAATAGTGACCTGTAATGTATTAAAGAACAATTTGAAGTCTTCTGCTGCTCAAACAAAAGTGAGTCAGATTAATTTCAAGTTTTGAGAAACAAGAAAGCTCAAATAAACATAACAACCTTTTCACCTTAGGCAGCTAGCCTTAAAATACTTGAAAAAATTAATCTCTTATTCTTAAATCTCTGGGTGTTTGTAATATTGTTCAGAATCAAATATTAATTAAGTAATGTTGTTTAATCTGTGTTATATAACTCAAGTTCGCCCACTAGCTTCACCAGAGGAGTAACTTTATTTTGCAATTATTTGAGTTAAGCTGCAAGGTAAAAATATTTAATTTCCCATTAGATAACTGGTAGCTATTAAGACCTTTTGGAAATACATGACAAGAGTAAAAAATCTTTTTGTCTTTTTTTTTTTCTCCTACTTTTTTTCCTCTTTTCATAGAATCATTAAGGTTGGAAAAGACCTCTAAAATCGTCAAATCCAACCATCAACCCTACACTACCATGACCACTAAACCATGTCCTGAAGTGCCATAACTACAGGATTTTTTGAACACTTCCAGGGATGGTGACTCTACTGCTTCCCTTGGCAGCCTGTTTCAATGCTTGACCACTCTTTCAGTGAAGAAATTTTTCCTAATATCCAACCTAAACCTCCCCTGGTGCAATCTGGGGCCATTTCTTCTCATTCTATTGCTAGTTACTTGGGAAAAGAGATCAACATCCACTTCTCTACAACCTCCTTTCAGGTAGTTGTAGAGAGCAATAAGATCTCCCCTCAGCCTTCTCTTCTTTAGACTAAACAGTCCCAGTTCCCTCAGTTGCTCCTAAGAAGATATGTTCTCCAGACTCTTCATCAGCTTGATTACCTAGTACAGCACCTCAATATCTTTCTTTTACTGTGGCACTCAAAACTGAACAGAGTACTCAAGCTGCAGTCTCACCAGCACCAAGTACAGGGACACAATCACTTCCCTACTCCTGCTGGTCACACTATTTTTGATACGTGCAAGGATGCTGTTGGCCTTCTTGGCCACCTAGGCACACTGATGGCTCATGTTCAGTCAGCTGTCCACCATCATCCCCAGTTCCTTTTCTGTCAGGCAGCTTTCTGGCCATTCTTCCCCAAGCCTGTAGTGTTGTATGGGGTTGTTGTGACCCAAGTGCAGGACTCAACACTTGGACTTGTTAAACCTCATACAATTGGCCTCAGCCCATCAATCCAGCCTGTCCAGATCCTCCTTCAGAGCCTTCCTACCTTCAAGCAGATCAATACTCCCACTCAACACTCAAGCAGATCAACACTGATCACTTTCTATGACAAAGTAAACCACTTTGTTGATGCAGTTCCACAATCTTTCCCAGTACCAGGCTGACAGGCCTGTAGTTCCCCAGATCCTCCTTCCTGCCCTTCTTGTAGATGGGTGTCACTTTGGCAAGCCTCCAGTCATCTAGGACCTTCCCTGTTAACCAGGACTGCTGGTAAATGACAGAGAGAAGCTTGGCAAGCTCCTCTGCCAGCTCCCTCAGCACTTGCAGGTGGATTCCATCTGGCCCCATAGACTTGTGGGTGTTTTATTTCCCTGTCAAAGATTAAAAACAGGTGATGGCATTGTCTTGATCAAAAATAAGTGCCATGGTAGTTGTCAGAAGGTAAAACCTTCTAATTTCAGACCCAAGTATCCTCTCGGACTACCTGTTTCTCAGGTAACTCATTTTTCTCACTGTTTAACAGATCATGAAGAACATAAACAAAACAAAGAGTATTCAGGAAGTCTGTGTTTTCCATGTGATTGTGTAATTCCTCTTTGTTGCTTTATTTTCATTCATATATTTTGAACATTTATCATGACATTAAAAAGATTTACATCATCTTTCATACATATCAATTACATAAGCTATAGCAGCAAAATATTAAGACGTAGTTACCTTCTAAATATCTGTGAATATAAAAAGACTAATTATTCAAAGTATTACAAATTAATCCCCAAAAGTATTTAAATATGTATGATTCTTTGAGAAATAAGAGTGATGGTAATAAGATAATCAAACTATGTGGCAACTTGTAATTTTCTTCAGGAATTGTATGTTTGGTAAGTAGATCCAAACTCAAACACTGAGTCTGGTTTTATGTGGAAGAAACAATTGTGACATTCACCATACATCAGTCTACCTGATTTTTGTACTCTGATTTTCTTTAAACAGGTTGTCATATCAGTAAGTTTCACTGAATTCAAACCAAATTACCATATTATTATAAATATTATCACAATCCTCAATGCCACTTACAGTTATTTGTTAGGAAGCTTTGATTCATAAGGATTTTCTGGAAATTTCTATTGAAATATTTTTCCAACATGTAGTATTGTAGTATTTCTCTGAAAGTTTTCTTTGTTTCCCAGCAACACACTATTATACTAATAGGAGAAGAACTGTAAATCTGAAATTGCTTTTAACAGTATCCCGTTCAAAATATTCGGTAGCTTTCCAAACATCTACAAGGTCTGAAACATGACCTCCTTAAAAGTTATGTTGTTTAAACCATAATAAATATTTCCAGGAAAAATAAATAAATATATAACCTTGAATTTTCTATTGACTACTAACATTGACATAAACTTAGTAAATTGCTCTTTTTCTTCAAAAAATTGTTTAAATGTGGTTGTGACTTTAATGTGAATATTTACAGGTTTAAATAGAAAAAGGTTCTTTGCTTGGTCACAACTACAATAGTTCTCTTGCTTTCATTAGCTGATTGATATATTGTCACGTCCTGGGCAACCAGGACGATGACTCAACTGAACTAATTCTCAGGTCAGGATTAAGGTGAAACAACATCAGGGATCCTCCAATTCACAAAGCACAACTTTATTTTCTGACAACAATATTGGCATGATAAGAAAATAACTCTAAGTGCTCACAACAGTATTGGCAAAATACCATGTCAACAAACCTTGCAATATATAGCGGTTCAAACTTTGATAACTTTTTGACAATTGGATAGCATCTCATACCTCTCTTCCATCAAACACTATTAAGTGGTCTGTGCTTCTTTATTTCTGACAAATTAAATTTGTTGTCAGTATGGGATATGTCTCCAGGTTATTTGGAGTCTACTTTTTATAAAACTACTTCCTATCTTTGCCTTGTGATAATAACCTGTTATACAGATCACACAGATATTCAGAGGCTTTGGAGAACAAGTATTTTTGAGAGTTACAAACTCACCAGTTTTGCATCAATAGAAAGGTTTTGAATCTCCAGCTTGATGCTATAGTAAGTGCTGAACACATATTCCTGTGCTATTATACCACATGAGAGGTTGCTAGTACTGCTGCTATCACTAGCAGATGAACTGGAAGATGAAAGGAAGAGGGAAAACAGAAAGAAGCAGAGTGGTGGCAGCAGGTGCTGCTTCCCAGTTTTCCATCAGTTTTCATTGGCAGCAACAGCCACCTCACGGATGTTGTAGGGACTCTTTGGCACTTGCTGCTTAGGCAGCTGTCCTCTATTTTCTCATGAGAGGAAAGAAATTAGGCAGCAGAAAGGTCTGCTGAAAAATGGAAGAAATCACTAATACAATTTATAACTCCATTTACCAGGAAATTACGTTTCTAAGCCTGAAAAAAGAGCAAGAGGAAGAAATAGATTGTATCACCTAAACTACTTCAGAAATGAAAATCCACTGCAAAAGAGTAATGGATCTTCCTCAAATCACAGAAGTCTGTGAAAGAAATGGTGACAGACCCCAACTCTTTTATAGTCTGGTGCTTGTACTTTGACTACAGTCCTCGACCTTTTTCACGGTCTGTGGAGTGAGTATTATTACTTCATTATGAAAGAGTATATATATATAAAAAAGCAAAATTAGTGACAGTGTATTTTCTGACTAAAAGAAAAGATAAATATCCACAAAAACTCTACTCCAGCTTTAGAATCTTATGTCTGTATCTTAGTGTTAAATATATAGCAGTAAAAAAAAAAATTCATTATCTGAAAGTTGTACCTGTTGATTTAACTATGTTCAGTTAAGTGTAGTTCACCATATATAAATATATGAAATACACATTGACAGAATGAAAAATAATTACAATGCTAAAGATTGACAAGCTTTTATTTGCATTTTATTAATGATGCAATAGAAAAATTGATGTTTTTTAAAAGATCAGCGACAATTTTGCCAGTTGAAATGTTTCAAAATAAGGATAGTGATTACTTGAAAATAACATTTGGAAACATTATGAATCTATCAAAATATTGTTTTGAAGCAGTAAAAATTTGCTTAACAGAATTACTGTTATAGAGTAAGCAGTCATAAAACTGAAAGAACCTTTGCATCCAAAACAGAACATCAAATGCTGATACTGACAACAGCAGCAGAAAAGGCAAATTGAAGTGCTTTTATCTCAGACATGAACACCAGCTGCCATAGCACAGAACTGTGCAAAGTGTACAAGGGGATCTGTCAGTTGGCAAGATCTGCAAATGCCAATTTGACTGGAAAGTCAAGTGGTGAAATTGTTCCAATTTTCTGAGCCAATCACACGCACACTGGCTTTCCTCCTACATATGTTCTTGGTACATAGTGTATAATTCAAAATTTATTTTGAAAAATCTATTTTTATCAAAACAGACTAGCATTTATAATACTTTTCAACATCCTTCCAAAAACCAGTTCCAATTTAAAGGATAGTGTAAACAAAGAAGACTTCAGAATAAGACTAAAAAACATCTGATATGCTTCCTTATAAGTAGGGAAATTGAAAGGAAAGAAAACACAATCAGATGCAGGGATTTGCTGATACTTATGAAATTTAAAACTTTATTTATTTCTTGGTAGCAATACATTTCCAACAATTCGGCACATTTGTTTCAAAATCCTCTGCTTTCTGACTGCATCTGAAACACTAAACTCCTTTGAAATTTTCAAGGGACTGATCTGAAAAAAACCCATAAGTGACTCACATCTATGTCATGGTTTTAAGTAAAACAAATAGAATCAGAGAGAATGCACTCAACTCCTGTCTTAAATTTTGATTCACTTACTTTGATTTGGCATTTGCTTTTCTGAATTCTGATGCTGAAATTGCAAAACCTTACTTACATTTTACCATTGCTGAAATTTGAACAGAATTTTCAAACTGGTCTCTGTATCTCAATGTATGTCCTATGACCTTGGCTCAAGAAACTATGTCCTAAAGAAATAATTTTAAAAAAGAGGATTGAAATGGAAGAAAAATTTTTGAAGACATGACAATTAAATAAGAAATATGCAAAGAAAACAGGTAAAGATCTGAATCACCTTGTAAAGTGTCTACATTAGAATCAATCACATTTCTCTCACTCTAGAATATTTATTTTAATTTTAATTTGATATTTGTTTCATTTAACAGCTTGACACTTTTGTTCAGGTTGTTCAAAGGAGAAAAAAGCCCATAAAACAACAAGTATAACTATCACTAAACCTTTTCTTTTTTAGAAAAGTGCACCTCTTCTTGTGTTTTTACATTTTATTTGCAGCTTCCTTAGAAATATAAAATTAATGAATTAAGATGAAAAGTGATGAAAAACTCATAGCATTTAACATGGAAAGAAGGAAAGGAAGGAAAGATACCAGCATAGTTGAGTCGAGACTTGCTGGTGATACTAAAAGGCAGTGGAAACAGAGACAGATATCCTGGTAAGAGTATGGGGACAATGCCCAGTTGTGTACGTATGAGGTCAGGAAGGTCAAGGCGCAACTGGAGCTGAACTTGTCAAGGGATGCAAAGTAAAACAAGAAGTGCTTCTCCAGGTATGTAAACCAGAAAAGGAAGGTTAAAGAAAGCATACCACTCCTGATGAGCAGCAATGCAGAACTAGTGATAACAGAAGAGGAGAAGGCTGAGGTTCTCAACACATTTTTTGCCTCAGTTTTTCCTGGCACTTCTCTTCTCAAAGCTCTCAAGTTGATGGTCTACAAGATAGGGACCAGGGAGACAAAGGCCTTCCAACCATAAGTAAAGACAAGGTTCATGAATATCTGAGGAACATGAACTTACACAAGTCCATGGGACCTGATGAGATGCATCCCAGAGTCCTGAGGGAAATGGCTGATGCAGTTGTCAAACCACTCTCCATGATATTTGAAAAGTTATGTCACTCAGGTGAAGTCCCTACTGACTGGAAGAAAAGAAAATTCATGCTCATTTTTAAAAAGGGTAGAAAAGAGGACCCCAGGAACTACCAACCTGTCGGCCTCACCTCTGTGCCTGGGAAGATCATGGAACAGATCCTTCTAGAAGANGAAGATATGCTGAGGCACATGGAGAACAGGGAAGTAATCCTAGGTAATCAGCATGGACTTACTAGGGGCAAGTCCTGCCTGACCAACCTAGTGGCCTTCTACAATGGAGTGACTGCATCAGTGGACAAGGGAAGAGCCACAGATGTCATCTATCTGGACTTCTGAAAAGCCTTTGACACAGTCCCCCACAACATCCTTCTGTCTAAATTGGAGAAATACGGATTCAATGGGTGGTAGTGGTCAATGGCTTGATGTCTGCATGGAAAAAGGTGACAAATGGTGTCCCTCAGAGGTCTGTACTGGGACCAGTGTTGTTTAATATCTTCATTAATGATACTGACAGTGGCATTGAGTGCACCCTCAGCAAGTTTG